>JAJLZM010000269.1:0-58679 GCA_030572235.1 Ambrosiozyma kamigamensis
TAAGAGCAGTTCTAAATGTTTGAAAAGAGAGCCCAATTACAACGCTTAACTGAGCAGGATCGTGCCGCACAGCTTGATTAGGCCATTTACTATGGTAATGCGATCCATACGATCCTTCTTTCCCATGAAAACGTACCGCGAAAAAACCATACACCAGGTTAATTTAACCTTATTATATATAGAGTTAAATACTAATTAAGTACATATATATTGAATCATTGATTAATTAAATAAATGATCGAATTATTTGGTGTATTGTATGTTATAGAACTAGCTCTTAACTAATCTTTTAAAATTGAAAGCAAATTAACAAAGAAAGAATTATAATCCCTTTTTTTTTTGATTCTGAATTTATTTTTAAGTATAGAGAAAAATAATTATAAGAAATTTATTTACCACTTAACCAGATTGATATTAAATACTACTATACTAGAAGAGAGAAAATCGAGAATAAATTTATAAATTGTTATTGCAAATTAAGTGAGATGATATCAATTAATCATGACTCGATCAATCCTGTTAATTTCAAAACAAAAAAAATAAAAATCAATCAATCAATAAAAAAAAATATTTATATATATAATTATGGGTTTGATATTACCAATTCACCATTACAGTTAGTAAAAGCCTATAGTATACATCGATCAGATTAAAATCAAAAACTTATTCATGATCATTCAGTTCAAGCTGCTTTTTTATTTAGCTAGATCAGATCAGTTCCAGCCATCTCATATATGCAAATTATCACTATATCAATCAATCAATCAACTATTATTATAAGCTTATAGTTGTAGACTCATATATATACCCATTTAATTGAAAGCTAAAAGACTTTAAAAAAAATGATTTACAGCTCTTCTTCTTCTTATATCGGGTTCAATTAACCAGCCAATCTTTTTGGATCTATAATAAAATTTAAATTCGAATATGAAACAATTAAGCAAGCTGATTGAACCCAATTAAATTAAAGCAGTACGTTGAATATATACATATACGTATATACAAATTACAAATTAATAACAATTAACAGTTTTATGAGAACTATATATGACATATATAGATATATAGGAAAATATATGAATAATATGATATATATCATTGATCGAAGTTTGTTTACTGTTTACTTGTACATGTAGATCATCATCGATCGATCAGCCTCATGGCCCTCATCATCACCACCGAAAATGAAAATCCGGATGGTCGGAGACTCGGAGTCTCGGAGTTTATCGATGTTCCGGCTTTGTTGCGATTTTCCAGAGAAGATCCGAGATTTCCAGATTTTCCAGATTTCCCCATAATCTGGTATTTCCGGTCTCGATCAATCAAATTTCCTAATCGGGTTTAATATTCTGTAAACTTTAATTTTTCAATTTTCACAATTTTCAATTCAATAATTTCAGTGTTAATTGATTGTATTAACTTATCTTATAAAGGTATAGTTATAATTGAAATTGGCCATATACTTTGTACATTGACTTATATTAACTATATGATGTAACAATTTAAAAGAAAAGAAAACAGACTTAACAGACTTCAATTCGTATAAAATTATGTAATTAAATTTAAAAATAAACAGTGCTGAGCTGAGTGAAAAAAGCTTTAAAAAGAAATTAAGTTTTTGTGAAACAGTCAGGTTTTTTGTATTTTTGTGTTTTACTAGCTACATATATACAGCTTAAATCTATACGTAGAGTGACCACATATACTGATCACTGATGATCATGATATAAAAATGATAAAAATCATAAAATTAAAGATCAGATATAAAAAAATCAAAATAAAATTAATGTCTCTAGCTATATTAATTTGTCTCGCTCCAAGTTAATTCCGGGTGAGAAAACGAGTTTCCGCTCTTCCTCTATTAGCTCCTTTTTTACAGCTTAGAGACCACATCACCATGGATATCACAACTTGGTTGAAAATTTTTTGAAATTAAAAGCTCAAAGCCTCAAATATATTCAATCAGACTTGAAGGAAGTTATAAAGGGTTATAGAAAGAGAGGAAGGAGAGAGAGTTATAGAGAGAGATCGAGCCATATAAAGAAAGACATTTTAACGTTAATTTAATTAAGTTTTTCTTCTATCTGGGCTTCATCACAAAAAGGTACGTACAACGACAATTAATGCAATGATGAATGAAAAATATTTATATGATTAAACTATAACCAAAACAAAAATGTAAATTATAACTTGATTAATTGATACTATCTACCAGATTAATACTATATTAATTGTAATTTTTAATTCACAACACATAATTACAAAGAATATATAAAACAGATAATAACGAAATTAAATTAAAAGAAATTAAAATATAAAAAAAGAGATTTTGAAAATATGCATCATAAAAAACATCAAAAATAAAGTATTCTTTAATACTTGACAAGCGATTAAACAAAAAAATTAAAAAACATGATAAAATAAAACAAATTAAAAAAATTAAAAAAATTAGAAAAAATTAAAGAACGAATCATCAAAAAAAATAACAGCTATAGTAAGAATTGAAAACAAAAAAAAACTCATAAAAATAAAAATAAAAACAACCACATATAGTTTAAAATCAAATAAATGATAATATATTAACTAATTGTAAATTTGAACAGGAGGTAATTTATCAGCCTTGTAAAACCAATTACCACCTTCAACTTCTCTTTTCAACCATCTAGTTGGGAATTGAACTAAATGACCTCTAACTAATCCTAATAATTTCTCAGCACTTTCATGATCATAAACAACTCCATATCTTGATTTAAATGCAACATCCGAATCTTCAGACATACCTTGTGATGAAATTTGATATCTTTCTAATTGTGCTATTTTAGATCTTCTTGCATTAGCTCTTGTTAAATCTGCAATATTAACTGGTGTTTGAGGAACTTGGCTTGAATTATTGTAACTACGAATATCTGGTGTACTATTATTATCATAATCTTCTAATAGATCCAGAACTGCATCTTCATGACTCAATGGTGTTGTTGCAGGTGTAGCACCTGAAAATCCGTGTTGAGGACGCATTGAAGAATTTGTTGAATCATTACCAGTTCTACCTGAACTATTAACATTATCACCACTATTAGCATTGATATTATTATTTGGAGTAGCAGAAGAAACAGGTGGAGTTGAATCAAATCCTCTTCTAACTCTTTCATTTCCTATAAATGCAGCTTTTAATTCTTCATAAGCTTTATAATCTCTCCAAGTTTGAACAGAATCATCTGGTTGAGAATGGAAAACCATTCTATAAATCATTGTATTTCTCATAGCTTGAGGCATCCATAAACCTTCATAAAATTCAATTGAAACTGGATCATAAAATATATATGGATCTAAAAATTCATAATCAGTTTGTGGTAATTGATTATGATCAATATGAGCAATATCTGATTCCTTTAAATGAACAATTGAAGTTCTACCACCAAATTCACCAGATGCAACACCATTAATACCTGGACTACCAGCAGTTGCACCAGTACTTGGAAATTGTACACTATCCTGTTGAGTTAATGGAGAAGTACCTGAATTTAGCTTTGGAGTTAAAGGTTCAATACCATTACCATTGGATCCTGGTGATCCAAAAGAGCTACCAGTGGCAACAACAGCAGTATCACGAGCTGACAGTCTTGAATTCTTAGATTGATTTAATGCTTCTTTGTTAACCAACTTTTGAATATAAAACAATTTCTTAATCATTGTCCATTTTTCTTCATTAATATCATCAATCTTTTGACCTGGAGTTGGAGGAAGAGTTAAATAATTTAAAACAGCTTTATAATCTGGTAAATTCTTTTCTAAACCATTTGGACCAAATGAAAAATGAGAAAGGTCTTTTAATGATTCTTCAATCTTTTTCTTTGAATTCAGATATAAATCAGATGTAAATTTATCTGAACCAATAATAATATCTTCTTTATGACCTTTAACTGTTGCTCTTGGATCAGTTGAATATTTCTTCTTTTCTCTAATACCAACATTTTCTTCACCAGCTCTATGATTAAATGAATAAGTAAATGGAATATCATCTAAATTCTTATCAAGATCAATTGAAGTAAATGATTCAATCATTGCTTTAGATAATGATTTACCAGAACCACGTGGTTTAGTCAACATAGCTTTGAAACAAGGTGTACCATAGTTAAAGACATCTTCATCACGTAATAAATATCTAGTACCTAATTCAACTTTAGCAGATAATAAATGATCACCATCTTGATTTTGTAATGTTGAAGCTAATATACCATTTTCAGAACCTGCAAAATCTTCAATTTGAGAAAATCTTCTTTCAACTAATTCTAATAAATCAACATCAACACCCATATGTTCTCTCATTAATCTCATTCTTAAAGTATGAGAAAATTTACCAACTTTATATGGCTTACCATCCATCTTAGAATCAATCATATCTTTATCTCTAACTATAGCACAAACTTCAGAATCTCTTGTACCTCTCATTGATCTTTCATTAATGTTAGCAGATCCAATAATTGCAATTCTGTCATCAACAATCATTGTTTTAGCGTGAATATATAATTGTTCAGTAACTAATGAATCCTTTGGACCAATAAAACCCCATTTTCTTAATGAGAAAAATTGAATATATTCTTCAGGTTTAACACCCATATCTCTTAATTTAGCAAAAATAGAAGATTCACCCATTGAAATTGACATATATTGACATTGCATAATAACTCTAACAGCAGAACCTTCTTTTGAATCAACTTCACTTTCAAAACCTGGCATTAATGGAATAACAATAACACATTTCCAAACTTCTCTATTTCTATGAGCTCTAATAATTCTATCAACTAAAGCATCACCAATCTTATTTTTAACTAAAACACCATCAACTTCACAACTTGTAACAAAGAATTGATTTTCCATATAAACAAAATGTTCAGAAACTTCAATACATTTAATATAAGCATTTTGAATACTTTGTTCATGATCCTTTAAACCTAATGACCAATCACAAGATGATCTTAATAATTGAACTTCACATGAACCACCTAAACCTAAATCATTAATTTCTTGATTTGTGAAATCTCTTGGTGGAATTAATAATGGAGTTGGTCTTGAAGGTCTCTTTTGTCTTAAAATATAATTCCAACGTTGTGCAAAATGTCTAGATAAATCTCTTGCGATATGACCGGAAGTAACCATATGAACATCATGCCATGGCATTCTTGGAACAGTTAATCTATCATACATATCATCATATGGCTTATTTAATTCAAAAAAATCTTTAACTCTTGGATTTGAATAATCTTTACCTGGGAAATTTTGGAATTCTAATGGAACTTCTTCTTTTATTAATGAATTCTTCACATTTTCAGGAATTTGTGATTCAAAAGCATAAGGTGCATCATCAGCTAAAACATGATCTGGTGTATCATATCTACCATAACATAAATCGATACCACCGACAAAGCAAACACTATGATCAATAATTGCTAACTTTTCATGATGAGCCCAGAAAAAAACACTTTGCATCAATTGATTTGGAGATCTTAAAACAAATATATTAGGATGTAAGCCTAATAGAGAATGCTTAGTCCACAGTGAATCAGTACTAACTGTATTAGCAACATCTCTATAAACAATAACAAAAATTTTGATACCTTGATCAGCTTTTCTTTTTAATAATCTATCAATTCTCCATTCTTGATTACCATTAGCTGGTCTTCTTAAATATAATTCAGGTGATAACCACCAATCATGAATATAAATGACATCTTTAGCCATTTCTAAAGCAGCAGACAAAGCCCACATATAATCTCTGCCATCAACAAACCATTGAGCAAAACAATTTTGTCTAACTGGAGCAAAACTTTCAAATCTATGTGGTTGAGACCAGATTGATTCTTCTTTCATTTTACTTAAAACATCACCCCACTTTTTTAATTGATCTAATGACTTATGTGTAACATATAATTTTCTTTCTGAATTTTCAATTTTCATAATTTTATATTTATCACCAGTTAATTGTTCAGCAGCATTAGTTAAAACACCATCAGCTTCATCCTTACCAGTTAAATTAGTATTTGGATCATCATATTCATCATCTTCTTCATGAACAGGAGCTAATTTATTAGCATTTGTACTTCCATTACCATTAATTGGAACTTGAGTAAAATGTTGATCTTTTTGTAAATGCTTTTCTTTTTTCTCAGTATAACCTGGTAAAGTAAATTCAAATTTAGAATCAACCAAAAAAACATCTAAAGGAGTTGTTGAATTAACATCAGCAACATACATAATATATGAATGACCAATAACAAACCATTTTGCTGAATGTCTTTGAACCATAGCTTTCCATTCTCTTGCTTTTAAATGACCAACTCTCCAACCTTGATCTTTTGCCTTTGTTGTAACATATAAGTAACCTTCTTTACGTTTCTTACCGTTTTCATTAGATAATAGAATTGAAACAGGAGATAATTCAAAGAATTGAAATAAACGATTGGCTTGAGATGAAAAAACTAAACGTTGAAGTAATTCATCAAAATATTTTTGTAGTTGTTTTTGATAAATAAGCTCAGGAGAATCTTCCTTTGATGTTGCTGCAAAAACATTATTAGTAGCTGGATGTTGTAAGTGATGTTGATGAGGGTTAATTGTTTTTAATTTACTCTTAACTTTTTGAACAAATAAATGTCTTCTACTCATTTCTGAATTAATTGATTCACCATCTATATTTTCATCATCATCATCATCTTCTTCAGAAGTAGGAAGTGTACCATTATTCATGCTAGATTGAATTGATCTACGATTTGCTTGATCTTGAGGAGTTGGAAGAGGTGGTGGATTAGAAACATTAACCAATCTTGCATGTTCTAAATTATCAGTTTGTTGCAGTGGAGCAGGTAAAGGAAGCTTATTTGATGACGGAGTGGTCCATCCATTTTGATGTTGAGAGGGCTGGGTGGTAGGTAAAACCATTGAATCATGTCTTGTAGCTGGAGCTCTATTTAAACGTAATTTAACAATATTTTCATATTTTGGAAATTCAGGTAACAAATGATCATATTTACCTTCTTTTTCTTTAATAACAACTGGGTCCTGACTACCTGAATTCAATTTAACTTTTTCAGTTAAACTATCACTAATTAATTGATACTTTATATTTCTATGTAAACCTTGTAATTCTTTTATAGATTTTTCTAAAGACCATCTTAAAACATTAGGACCAACACCATATTCTAAATCAATTTGAAATTTTCTTTTCTTACTACCTTTGTTTTTAGTTATATCAGTTAAACTTAAACTCAATAAAAGTAATAACATTGGAATTCTACGTTCACCCAATTCATCATTTGAAAAATAACTGGCAGCAATAATAGCAGATGGGAAACCAGCAGCCATAGCATTAATTAATTGATCAGTTTTAAGATTATTTTTGATATCTAATTCATGTTGAGCATTATTTCTTTGAATTGATCTATTTACACTAATGGTTTGAGCTCTAGTTGGTCTCTTTCTTGCAAATCTTTCTAATAATTTTTTACTTGTATTGGAAAATTTGTGTTGTTTACTTTCATCATAACCATCAAATGCAACAGTTGGAGTTTGATGAACAGATTGAGGAAAAACACCACTTTGAGCACTAGGAGGTGGGACATCATTAACAATTTGTTGTTCATTTGCTGATTGAGGACGAGATTTAATACTTTTACCACTAATACCACTACTAAATGGAAAATTGAATTTGGTTGCAGCTCTTCTACCAAGTGATGGACTTTGAGGATTAGGTGATTGAGCAGGTGAATCATAATTGGATTGTTGTAATGGTTGTGGTTGTTGCTGTAATGGTTGAGATGGTGGCAACTTTCGTTGTCGTTGTGAGTGTTGCTGTTGTTCTTGTTTATCAACTGGAGTTTCAGGAGGAGTATCAGAATGATGATGACGATGATTAAGACTATGTCTTTTTAAATACGAAGGTCTTTCTTCACTATCAGCAGCTTCTCTTTCTTCAGGAGCAGTATTTGTAACTGGAACATTTAAAGCTTCATTAGCAGCAGCCACAGGATGTAAAGTTTTATCAACAGCAGATTCAATTTTTCTAGAAACAGAATTCTTATTTGGAATTTCTTCAGCTTCTTCATGTAAAGCTCTTTCAGCATCAGCATCAGGTTCATTTAACAATATAACAGGAGATTGTGATTGTTGTGAAGTTTGTGATTCTCTTCTTTGTAATTTAGTTTGTTGATTTATATAATAATCAAGTTTCTTTGGATCCAAGGAAGATAGATTGTTGTTGCCATTAGTAGGCGTACCACCACTGTTGTTTATCATATTTTCTTGAGTATCTAATGATTCAATTGCAGTTTTGTACGATACTGTCTCTGCCACAGAGGATCGTAAGGAGGAAGCCATTAAGAAGGGCAGAATATAGATGGGAGATTACCTGGCAAATTATTCAGGGGGAAAGAACAACGAATGAAGTTGCCTTGGTTTTTGTGGTTTAGCTCCTTAAATAAAAGGCTTGTTTACGTTCGTTTCACTTCGCAGTGCTGGTATTTCAGAAACTGGAGTACGTACTACACTTAACGGGTTTAATACTCAACCTTACAGAAATGAAGTTCTAGCATATGTCTGTGATAATAACAATGGAGAAGAGCACTGAAAGGAAATTAATTGAAAGAAAGTTGGAACTGAACTAACTCTTGATCAAATTTTCATGAGTTTAAAAGTGTTTTCAGTACATTCTACAATAAGAAAGTTTATGTACAAGTTGTACAACTATTTAATTAAAAATTAAAATAAATTAAATTATCCTATATACAGATGTTTTATATTTAAAAAGTAATCTATGAATGAATATGTAAAAATCAAATAATCTATTATAAAAATTTTAAAATTTCTTAGATAAATAAACTTTTAAAAATGTTGTATGATTACCTTTAATTCTTAATGAATGACTAGTTGGCATAATTTTAAAATCTTTTTCTTTTAAAAACGGTAAAATTTTTTGAATTTCATTTTTAAAATAAGATAAATTACCTTGAATTTTTTTAATTTCAGTTATAACTTGTTGATTTTTATATCTTTTAAAAATTGGTAAACCACCACCTGTATTTCTTTCAATATAATATCTATATTTTAATTCTTGTGCATTTGATAAAAGTTGTTCGTTTTTTAATGTTGATATAGTTGGAAATATTGTTGAAAGTCTTTTAATTGAATCTGGTGATAATTGTGCAGGAATTTTTGATGTTGTTGATATGACAGTGCTAGCAGCTGTTGTGGAGTTAAATCTCACCTGTCTTATTATGTTTTTGAACATTATTTTAGATGATATTGTATATTGTATGTTCTAGCTAGTATTTAATTTTGGGGAAATCAGTTCTTTGTGGATAATAATTATTCACTTAATTTCGAAAAATTTATATCGACGCAAAACGTGACTTTTAAGAGCAGACGCGTCGTATCCGAGAAGAGCACGTGACAACAACCATCGCTCTCGCTTGGCTCTTTAAAGCCGGATGTTTATGATAAAACGTGAAGTGGTTATCAAATGGCAATAAAAAGGGAATACCTTCTTTGCTACATTTTCTGAGCAATATATAATCAACACAATGGGTAGACCAAGGGTATGTTGACATTTGAATTACAAGTTACAGCAGTCAGACAAAAAGAAACAGAAGTACTAACTAACATCCTACCACCTTATATCTTTTCAAAGCTTATATTGCTAGTCCGTCATGGAGAATCGCAAGGTAATAGAGATAAATCAGTTAATAGACATACAGCCAACCATAAAGTTCCATTAACAGAAGAAGGTCATTTACAAGCTAAGAAAGCTGGACTAGAATTAAAAAAGATACTTAATAAAGATGATTCAATTTGTTTTTATACATCACCATATTTAAGAACAAGGCAAACATTAAATGAAATTGTTGAAACATTAGATCCTGAAATTAACTATAAAGTTTATGAAGAACCAAGAATGAGAGAACAAGATTTTGGTAATTTTCAAGGTACATCAAAAGAAATGGAAGATATGTGGATTGAAAGAGCTGAGTATGGACATTTTTTTTATAGAATTCCACATGGAGAATCAGCAGCAGATGTTTATGATAGATGTGCAAGTTTTAATGAAACATTATTTAGACAATTTTCAAAAGATAATTTTCCAAGTGTTTTAATATTAGTTACACATGGTATTTGGTCAAGAGTTTTTTTAACTAAATGGTTTAGATGGACAGTTGAATATTTTGAAGATTTACAAAATGTTCCACATTGTCAATGGATTACGATGGAAAAGAATCAAGATACACAAAGATATAAATTATTGACCAAATTAGATAAATGGTCTGAATTAGAAGAAGAAGAAGAAAGAACAGAGAAATTGAAAGATGATAGTAAGTCAGAATTGGAGTTTAATACATTACAATTTGTTAGTGAGAATGAGATGGATGAGATAGTTAGGGCAGAAGTGCAAGTTCGAAATGAACAGATTGATAAGAATATGAAGTTGAAGAAGATGTTTGATAGTTCTAAGAGCAAGAGCAAGAGCAATGGCCGTCCTGTCAGTGACTGTGAGTACGGAGACGACGACCACGAGGACTCTCTTCTTAAGAACCACGTTGATTAGCTATAGCATTGTCATTGATTATATTTAACTTAACTTATTTAACTTATTTCACGTATTTCGTAGTTGTAGTTTTCCACCCGGCGATTGTCTGTTCACGGTGACGTTCTACCCGAGAAAAACGTATAAAAAGCGACCACTTTCCTTCGTTTTACTTGCTGTCCAAAAACACAGCTAACACTGCTCTTCATAAGGTCAATTCCTATATCATATCCTATTACTTAATTCAATCTCAAAATGGTATGTCTTGCTTGTCCCAATGATGTCAATCCACCCCGTTTGGCTTTGTCTTTGGCTTTGGTTTTGTCTCTCTACCTCTCTCCACTTTCTAGTTATACTAACTAATAATTCATTGCATTGTAATCAGGCAAGAACTTTTTTCGTCGGTGGTAACTTCAAAATGAATGGATCCAAGGATTCAATCAAAACAATTGTTGATAACTTAAATGCTACTGATTTACCAGCAAACGTTGAAGTTGTCTTATCACCACCAGCCCCATATTTAGCTTGGACTGTTGAACATAACAAACAACCAACTGTTACTGTTTCTGCTCAAAACTGTTATGATAAAGTTTCAGGTGCTTACACTGGTGAAATCTCTCCAGTTTCTTTATTAGATTTAGGTGTTCCTTGGGTTATCTTAGGTCACTCTGAAAGAAGAACCATTTTTAAAGAATCTGATGAATTTATTGCAAATAAAACTAAATTTGCTTTAGATCAAGGTTTAAAAGTTATCTTATGTATTGGTGAAACTTATGAAGAAAAACAAGCCAACCAAACTTTAGCTGTTTGTACTAGACAATTAAAAGCTGTTAGTGATGTTGTTAAAGATTGGACTAATGTCGTTGTTGCTTATGAACCTGTTTGGGCTATTGGTACTGGTTTAGCTGCTACTGCTGATGATGCTCAAGAAATCCATTATGCTATTAGAAGTTACTTATCTACTGTCATTGGTGAACAAGCTCAAGGTGTTAGAATCTTATACGGTGGTTCTGCTAATGCTAAGAATGCAGGTACATTTAAAGATAAAGCTGATGTCGATGGTTTCTTAGTTGGTGGTGCTTCATTAAAACCTGAATTTGTTGAAATTATCAAATCCAGACAATAGATTATTTCTTTTCTGTCGTTTATCTCTTTCTAGTTTTTGTTTTATGATCATGTTTTTTTTTTATCAATGAAATTTTTAGTTTTATGATTCGGATTTAAAATTATAATATTAATGTACATAGTAAAGAGCTATAAAAAAATAAATAAATAGATAGTAAAACATGTTATATCTATAACTGCATATCTTCCTCTTCATCAACTTCAATTCCATCATCTTGTTTAAATAAATCATTTAACACATCATTTTTATCTTTATTTAATAGTTTCATCAATAATTTAGATCTTTCAATAGATTTATCTTCACATTTCTTGATAGTTCCACTAACAGAAATAACATTAAATATACAATTTTCATTTAAAACATTTGTTATAAAGGTTAAACTTGCTAAAATATATTTTAAATTTTCTCTATTAATTCTTAATATCCCAGTTGAAGTTCTAATTGAAAAATATTTTAAAGATATTGGAATAGCATGTGATAAACCAAAATCACCAAAATTTTTTGATAAAGATGATTTAATTAATTGAATTAAAATTTTATTTGATAATTTTTCATTTGATTGTTGATGTAAATTTAAAATAAGATTTGATTGGGTGAAATCATTTTCTTGTGAGTTCAGCCTCTCAGGGTATAAGATCTCAAACAAGATATATCTAGACTTTAATCTGACCATGATATTGTTATCTTTTGAAGTAAACTAGTAGCAAATTTAATGATAAGAAAGAATGAGATGAGTCAACTTATTACGCTGTGCACTACTCGCAACGTATTTTCAAAACAATTTTCACGCTGGATAAAAGGTGGTTTATTGTTATTACTTCTTTTACATAAATATACGTGTTTTCCTTCCTTTTTGTTGGTTTTTATGAACATTAAGTGTCTTTCTTACAATTTAACAAAGACACATTATTCATTATACTCACATATATTCCAATTCAATAGAAAAATGTCTTCAATCCATCCAAAAGAACATTGGACAGCTACAACTGTTCGTAATACTTTTTTAGATTACTTTAAACAAAGACAACATACTTTTGTTCCTTCTTCATCTGTTGTTCCTCATGATGACCCAACTTTGTTGTTTGCTAATGCTGGTATGAATCAATATAAACCTATTTTCTTAGGTACCGTTGATCCAAGTTCTCCATTTGCTTCTTTACATAGAGCTGTTAATTCTCAAAAATGTATTAGAGCTGGTGGTAAACATAATGATTTAGAAGATGTTGGTAGAGATTCTTATCATCATACTTTCTTTGAAATGTTGGGTAATTGGTCATTTGGTGATTATTTTAAACAAGGTGCAATTGGTTTTTCATGGGAATTATTAACTGAAGTTTATGGATTAGATAAAAGTAGATTATATGTTACTTATTTTGGTGGTGATGAAAAATTAGGTTTAGAACCAGATCTTGAAGCTAAGGCTTTTTGGCAACAAGTTGGTGTTGAAGATGATCATATTTTACCTGGTTCAGTTGCTGATAATTTCTGGGAAATGGGTGATCAAGGTCCTTGTGGTCCATGTTCTGAAATCCATTATGATAGAATTGGTGGTAGAAATGCTGCCCATTTAGTTAACATGGATGATCCTGATGTTTTAGAAATCTGGAATAACGTTTTTATTCAATTTAATAGAGAATCTGATGGTTCTTTAAGAACTTTACCTGCTCAACATGTTGATACTGGTATGGGTTTTGAAAGATTAGTTTCTGTTTTACAAGATGTTAGATCTAATTATGATACTGATGTTTTCCAACCTTTATTTGAAAAAATTAGAGATATTACAGGTATTAGACCTTATACTGGTAAATTTGGTGCTGATGATATCGATGGTATTGATACTGCTTATAGAGTTTTAGCTGATCATGTTAGAACTTTAACTTTTGCCATTGCCGATGGTGGTGTTCCAAATAATGAAGGTAGAGGTTATGTTTTAAGAAGAATTTTAAGAAGAGGTTGTAGATATGTTAGAAAATATATGAATTATCCAATTGGAAAATTCTTTTCACAATTATCTCCAACTTTAATTGAACAAGTTAACGATATTTTCCCAGAATTAACTAAAGATCCAGAATATATTTTTGAAATTTTAAACGAAGAAGAAGCTTCATTTGCTAAAACTTTAGATCGTGGTGAAAAATTATTTGAACAATATTCTTTAAAAGCTTCAAAAACTCCAGAATTAACATTATCAGGTAAAGATGTTTGGAGATTATATGATACTTATGGTTTCCCAGTTGATTTAACTAGATTAATGGCTGAAGAAGCTAAATTAAATATTGATGAAGAAGGTTTTGAAAAAGCTAGATTAGCTTCATTAGAAGCTTCAAAAGGTAATGGACAAAAATCAGGTAAAACATTATTAAAATTAGATGTTCATGCTTTAGGTTCATTAAATTCAAATGATAAAATTCCAAAGACTAATGATTCATTTAAATATGGTAATGATGATATTAAAACTGAAATTGTTGCTATTTATGCAGGTAAAGAATTTTATGAATCAACAGCTGAATTAAAAGAAAATGAACAAATTGGTATATTATTAAAAGATACACCATTTTATGCTGAACAAGGTGGTCAAGAATTTGATACTGGTAAAATTGTTATTGATGGATCTGATGTTGAATTTAATGTTGAAAATGTTCAAACTTATTCAGGTTATGTTTTACATACAGGTTATTTAGTTGAAGGTTCATTAAAAGTTGGTGATGAAGTTATTGCTGGTTTTGATGATACAAGAAGAAAATTATTAAAATATAATCATACAGGTACACATGTTTTGAATTTAGGTTTAAGAGAAACTTTAGGTTCAGGTGTTGATCAAAAAGGTTCATTAGTTGCAGCTGAAAAATTAAGATTTGATTTCTCACATAAAGCTGCTGTTTCATTAAAAGAATTAAGTAAAATTGAATCAATTACTAATAAGATTATTAAAGATGATTTGAAAGTTTATTCTGAAACTGTTAAATTAGATAGTGGTAGAGAAATTAATACATTAAGAGCTGTCTTTGGTGAAACTTATCCTGATCCAGTTAGAGTTGTTTCAATTGGTGCCCCAGTTGATGAATTATTAAAAGATCCAAGTAATGAACAATGGATGGATTATTCAGTTGAATTCTGTGGTGGTACTCATGTTAATAAAACTGGTGAAATTCAAAATTTAGTTATTATCGAAGAAAGTGGTATTGCTAAAGGTATTAGAAGAATTGTTGCTGTTACTGGACCAGAAGCTTTAAAAGTTCAACAAGAAGCTAAAGAATTTGATTCATTATTAAATGAAATTGAAAAATTACCATTTGGTGAATTAAAAGAAAAAAGATTAAAAGAAACTACTACTAAATTAGGTAAATTATCAGTTTCAGTTTTAGCTAAAGATGAATTAAAGACTAAATTTAATAAGATTGAAAAATCAGTGAAAGATGAAATTAAACTTAGAACTAAAGCTGATTCAAAGAAATGTTTAACTGAAGTTGAAACATATTTCAAAGAAAATGAAAATTCTGAATTTTTAGTTAAACATATTGAAATTGGTTCAAATGCTAAAATTATTACAGAAGCAATTAATTTAGTTAAAAAACAAAATAAATCAAAATCATTATTTTTAATTACTGGTTTGAAAACAGATTCAAAGGTTGCTCAAGGTGTTTATTTATCAGATGAACATTTGAAAAAATTACCTGCTTCCGAAGTTGCTAATTTAGCTTCTCAATTCATCGGTGGTAGAGCCGGTGGTAAAGGTAATGTTGTTCAAGGTATGGGTACTGAAGTTGAAGGTATCGATCAAGCTATTGAAGCTGTTAGTAAATTATTAGCTGAAAAGTTATAATTATTGTAGAGAGTTTTCAGATTAGATTATGAATAATATTGATTTTAATTATTATTTTTTTATTTTATTTTTACTCATTTAGTTTTTGTTAGTCTTTTTGCACATTTATTTCTTTATGAACCCTTTTTTTATAGCTTTGTTATTCTATGGATTGTACATCATTAAAATACGTTAAAAAAGAAAGAAAGAAAGGGGCCAAAGGGCGTTTTCATAGTTAATTATAAGCGACTAGGCCTTAAAAAACGTAAAAAACATGCCCAGGTAAAGTACAAAAGTGTTAAAATCCACCCAGTTGCCTTCTATTCTTCTATTCAAGAAGTAACCTTCAGATCAAACACAGTCGGAGAATACACACAGAGAGACTCCTGTCCATCATATTGAAGCAGATCCATTGCAACGTTAACAACAACATAAATAACACCTACAATCTTCAATCTTATAGCCCAAAAGATGGTTTCCAGTTTCCTTATATATCTCTTATTACTCAAAATATCGTCTCTTGTATCTCCCGGGAAAGCAGAAGACAACATAGATAAAATCAACGAGTTTCAGTTGGATTTGGATGACAGTTTTAATAACTTTGATTCACTAGATCATCTGAATGATCCATATATTAAAAGAGATACCGCTGTCTCAAAAGCAGCTGCCAATGCTTCATCACCTGAAAAATTAGTGGATTGGGATCCTGTTAGGGCTACCATTGGTGTCTCTTCAGATCCAATATATTACAACTTTCCAATTGATTATAATACAACAGGTGCTTCACAATCTTATGAAATTTTAATCTTTTTAAGTGCTTCATTATGTGATATGCCAAAATATTTCGATGATGATGGTAGTGATAATGGATTATCAATTTATTACACTTTTAACAGTACCTTAACTGATACTTCTCAAATGGATTCTGCCAAGTTTGAAAGAGGATTTACTCAAGCTTTGATTCAAAAGGATAGAACTAGTGAGACTGAAGATACTTTAGTCCTTGTTGTTGAACCTGAATCTTGTCCATCTTGTTCAGCAAATGATACATGGGTGTTTGAAATTGGTGTTTCTCAAGTTAATCCAGTTTTTGAATATTATGATACAGAATATATAACAGTTATGGATACAGATTATGAATCTGCTATTTTTTCAACTCCAAACGAGACAGTGTTGTCTGGTGATTATGCATATTCTCTATATCTTTTTGAAGCTGATAATGTTCCAATGAGAGCATTAAATGAAAGTTGGTGTGCTGTTAAAGAATTTGTAGATACAGTACAAGTTTATCAAATTAATTCAACAAGTGTTAAAAGTTCAAATAATTATTTTTCATTAACTGATTTAGATGAAAATACCTCTTACTCAGCAGTTTTACTGGGCTCACAAGAAGATGAGTCATATGGTGGTTTGGTGTTTAAACCTGTTCATTTTGACACAACATCATCTAGAGCTTGTAAATCTATTTATGGTCTAGGGTTTTGTGAAGATGTTGCCTATTCAGTTCCTGTTTCCAGTGACTATTATGATGGTGATCAAACATTAGATGAACTAATAGCTTTATATGATAATTATACTAGCAGCATGTACGTGAATTTTACTTATGCTTTACAACAAGTTCAATGTGATGCTGATTTAGATGCTAGATATTCTCCAATACGTACATGTCAAGACTGTGCAGATTCATATAAATCCTGGTTATGTGGAATTACGATACCCAGATGTGCAACTACGGAACAATCATTATACAGATATTATAATTTTACTGATAATGTTAAAGGTAGAAATGATTTTATTAATAATACAATAGATCCACCTGAACCATATTATGAAATTTTACCTTGTATTGATTCTTGTTATGCAATTGTTAGGGATTGCCCACCTGACTTTAGTTTTAGATGCCCTACCTCAGATGACTTTATCAAATTGAGTTATTCTGATCCAGGTTATTTAGATAATGGTGAATCCTATTTGGTTTGTAATGGTAATACATCAGTTACGGTTATAAAGAATGGTTCTTCAAGTATAAGAAATAACATTGGTAATCCAATTATTTGGGCATTATGGCTCTGGGTTGGTATTTTATTTATCATATTTTAATTGAGATTTCAAATGAGATATATGGATCATTATTTATTTTTATTTTGCTTTAATTCTGTGCAGTCTACTTTTTTAGTCTTTTTTTGCGTTTTAATTTGTCATTCTTTTCTTCTTGCTTTTTGTGATTATCTTTTCTTCACTATATGAAAACCTTATCGTTATTATTTTGTGTATTCTACTTCAATTCATATGTTTACTTTACTTTGATTAGCAAATTTAAATTCAAAAACTGTTATATAAAAATACTTTATTTATCTTATGTACAATTAAAAGTTTATAGTAACGTTTATTCGATTTTTCTTCTCTTAGAATCTGGACCTTCTACTTTCTCATCTCCATCTTCTTGCTTAGATTCTTCCTCATCATTTTCTTGTTTAGATTCTTCTTCCACTTTTTGTTTAGATTCTTCTTGAAATTCTGAATATGCTTCTTTAGCTTTCTTCAGTTCTTCTTTAACGTTAACACTATATCCTTCAATGAAAACTTTTTTTAAAACAGCACCCCAAAGAGCAGGAGGATTGTCTTCAAAATCAGACAATTCAAAACAATTAGTACGCAAATCCCATTCAGCTTGTGTTTTTCTAATTAATTTAACCATATAAGCAGAAGACCCCATAGCTCTTCCATAATCACTAATTAATGATCGTATATATGTACCTGATGAAACTTTGGAAGTAAAATGAACAATTGGGGCTCTATAATCATCATTATCCAATTTACTTGGATCAATTAATTCTTGTATTGGCTCAGGTTCTGTATTTAAACTTGGATCAGATTGAGCCTTTTCCACAAATTCTTTGGAAAATGTCACTTTATGATCATTTAAAGTAGGATTCTTAGCAAGTAAACTGACCATTGACTCACCTTTCTCCTCTTCATTTTCATTATTTTCATTTTTTAATATTTCTGATTTTAAGAATTTATAATCATGATCTGTAGATAGAGAATCATCATGAACTGTAAATTCATACACTTTGACTTCTCTTGATTTAATTTCTCTAGGTAATGGTAATCCTTTTCTTGCATATTCATATAATGGTTTACCATCCATCTTTAAAGCACTAAAGATAGGTGGTGTTTGATTCAACGTACCAACAAATTTCTGAGCAACATTAAGCAATAATTCTTTATCTATATGATCAACCCCTGATGTAGTTAATAATTCACCTTCCGAATCACCAGTAGTTGTAGAGCCACCTAATAATGCAACAGTTTCATAAACTTTAGTTGAACCATTGGTATAACCACCCAATCTTTTTGTACCTGCACCGACACCAATAATCAAAACACCAGATGCCATAGGATCCAAAGTTCCACCATGACCCATCTTAACCTTCACTGCCTTCTTCAACCATCTCTTTTGTGAACGGGCTTTTTCTTGTCTCATTTTTTGAATCTCTTCATCAAACAATTGAGATTCGGTGAATATTCTCTTCACTTTGTTTAAGAAGTTGCTTGAAGAAATTCCTGGTGGCTTGTTAATTGCAAATATTCCCTCCATAGCTGATCTCATAAACATTAATGGGTTGTGTTTCCGTTGTAGAGAGTAAAAGAAAAACCAATAATTTCAACAAAAATTCAATAAATTTTGTGTTTATCGGCGGTGCGTGTATTTTGTGCTTTTAAACAACGAAACAACGTTTACACAAATTACACTCCTATTTTCCTGCTGTTTTGGTTCGTACTTTCAATCATTCAAGAACTATCTCAAGATGGCAATGCTCCAGCAGATATCCTCAGATTTGGTGTCTTTGGCCGCCGACTCTAAGAGAAGAAATGCAGATATCAGACATGCTTCTGATAAATCCCTTGAATTGATCAAATCCTATCAATCACAAACTCATAACGATGAAACTGCCACTACAAAGCTATTATCCAAGTCTCCTGATTTCATAAATCCTTTCTTACTAGCATGCCAATCTAAAAATGCCAAATTAACCTCAATTGCACTTCAATGTTTAAATAAGTTGGTTATGGTTCAAGGCTTACCTGTCACTAAGATTGACCTTTTAATTGATGCTTTATTAGAATCTACTCATTCATCACTTGATATTCAATTGAAGATCTTACAATTACTTCCCGGATTTTTCCAAAGCTATTCTTTATTTATTAGTGATGAGGCTTTATCTAAAATATTACTTGTTTGTTCATCTTTACAAAGTGCTAATAAAATGGGTGCTGTTATTAATACTGCACAAGCCACTTTTTCCCAATTATTAAACATCGTTTTTGAAAAAGTCTATGAAGAAGATAAACTGGCAATTGAAAATGAAGAGCATAAAGATCTTGGTGAAACCGAAACTTTGTTATTTGATGTTGATATAGATAACGATGAAACTATTAAAGTTGGTCCATGTGCTTATGATGCTCAAAGAATTGTTAATGACTTATGTACTCTAATTGAACATCATAAACCATCTTTTATGAAGACTAATTATTTAACTGAAGATTATGGATTTGAATTATTAGAAGGTGTAATTAAAAATAATCAATCATTGTTTTTAGATCATGTTGAATTAGCATATTTATTAAGAATTAGAGTTGCTCCAATTTTGTTAAGATTTTTATCTTCTAGTAAAGATTTTACTGTAATGGTTAGAGTTTCAAGATTAATTTTTCTATTGATTAATGATGAATTTGATGTCTTAAAAATTGAATGTGAAGTTACTTTATCTTTATTAACTCATATTTTACATAAAGAAATTGGTGCTCCTCAATGGAAGAAAATATTATCTTTAGAAATTTATAATGGTATCTTAAAAAACTTTCCATTATTGAAAAAAATTTATTCAGAATATGATCATAATGAAGATGAAGAAAGAAAGAAGGTTTTAGAAGATTTCTTCAAAGCATGCTTAATTATAGTTGAGGATAATAAACCGTTGTTAAATACTGGTGATATAATTCAACCTACGGCTAATGCAGACTCACAATCGGTACCAGGAACGGCAAATAATAACAATACCCATAATTCAACTATAAGATCTAAATCACAGCCTTCAGCAAGTATATTAGGAGGAAATCAAGAAGATAATAAGCAAGGTTTATCCACTTCTTTTTCTTCCGTTAAACAGTGTTACATCGATTCAATTGATAAGCAAGACCCACCTCCTGTTCCCGATACATATCAACTGTATTTGATTTCACAAGCTATACAATTGTTATCCGAAGGTATTTGTCAAGCTGCTCTAGATTTAGCCACTTCAACAGATGAGAATGGTGTTACTGAAATTTCTTTTCTTGATGAATCTTCATTTGATAAAGAAAAACAATTTGAAAAATATGAAGAATATATTCTTGTTAGTTCAATGACTAAATCATATTGGAAGATTTCTTTAGATATCTATACTATTTTCTTACATTCAACTTTAGATAATGATATATTTTCAAAATTAATACGATCATTACAAAAATTATGTCATGCTTCAGGTATTTTATCTATTAAAGAATCAAGAACTGAAATTTTAAAATTCTTTGCAGGTTCAACGTTGGTTTTAAAAGGAAAAATTGGTTATCAAAATAAATTAAGATCTTTAGTTGGCACAATCAGTTCTACAATTGGTCAAGCTGTTTCAAGTATGGCAGCAAATGCACATTCTGAAGTTAGTTCACCTACCGTTTCCTCTTCTCTTCAATTATATTCTAGAAATGTTAATTCAAGACAAACTCTTTGTTTCAGAGTGTTAATCAGTCTAGCTATATCATTGGCGGCAATTTTGGAAGATGATTGGGAAATTATTTTAATTACTCTACAGTGGATAAGTTACTTTGTAGATGGACCATCTGGTATAAATATTAAAGATATTCCACCTATATCACCTTATTTAAATAATTCTGATATAAAATCATTTGAAACTTCATTAACTAGATTAACTGATGGTATAAATAATCAACCAAACAAAGTTTTTTATCAAATAATTACATCAGTTCATAAATTATCCGAAAAAGTTTTAAAATCTTCTTTAACTCATCCAGATTCATATAATCATGAACCATTGAACTCATCAGGGTTATTAGAACCTTGTATTTACAATAAAGACTTTTATATGAACAAATTAACAGATATTTCTGAAATTAATCCACTGAAGTTTTTAATTTCAGATGATCAAAATTGGAAATACATTACTGAAACATATATTAAATGGGCAAGTGATAGATCATTAGATGATAGTACACGTTTATTAGTGACTAGAAGTTTTGATTTGATAGTTAATGCAACTGCAAATGCAGGTTTCAATCAAGCTTCCTTAGAAGAGAAACAAGCATCCAGTGATTATGAAAGAATAAGAGGAATTGTTGAATTTAAAGTCTTACATGCTCTATATGATTTCATGGTTTCATTAGGTAACTTACCAACATCAAATGAACAATTAGTTATGGACTGTGAAGTTGAAATGAACTTACAATCATTGAATACATTAAAAGATATAGTTGATAGATTTGGTACAGTGATTCAAAATAACTGGAATGTTGTTACATCGATGTTAAACTCACCCTTTGATTATCTTAAGAATTCTAATCTGGCATTATTTTCTAAAAAATCATTAAATGATACAATTACATCAGTTTTAAGATCATCCTTTGAAACTATGAAGGTTATACTTGATGAAATTTTACAAAGTATTCCAATGACTCAAATTAGTGTTATTATTGATACTTTATACAATTATGTCTCTCAAAGATTTGATTTAAATATTTCATTTAATTCAGTTAGTTACTTTTGGTTAATCAGTGATTATTTAAAAGATAAAATTGATGTTGCACATGGAGATAAATCCAATACTTTTCTTGAAGGATTAATTAATTCAGAGGATGATTTGGTTGAAATTATTAATAAACCAGAAGAAAAATTAAAAGGTAAGGATACTGATTTTTATGAATGTTTATTACTTTATTTAATCTTAAAGTTAGCTAAGACTACAAGTGATATTCGTACACAAGTTAGAAATGGATCAATTATGACTTTTTTCAATGTTTTAAATAGTTATGGAAGTCAATGCCCATCATGGATATTAATTTATAGAATTGTTTTAAAACCTGTTATAATGAGAATTAAACCAAATTCACATATTTTGGAACAATCACCAAGTGAACAGAAAGAATGGATTGAAAGTTATACACATGTTATTAATGGTATTAGTAAATTATTTACCCAATATTTATTAGATTTTAGTAATAAAGATCCTGAAAATCAAAAGAATATGATTTCATTTTGGAAAAGTTTAATTGGATATTTAAGTGCTATGTCGAATTTAGAATTTAACTGGATTGAACTAAATTTACAAATATTAAAAGCATATGGTAATGTTTTACAACATTTTGTGAGTAAGAAAAACGAAGATCAAATTGAAATTCCAAACGAAATAATTGAAGAATTTTATAATTTTTGGGTTAATTTTCAAGTTTCATATAATTTATCAAATGATATGTTATATCAAGAATCATTATCAGCATTTGTTGGGTCATTTGATCCTTTATTTAAGTTATTAAAGCCTATTTTAACATTAACTAAATTTGAAAAGATGTTAACAATTTTCAATTCTTGTATTAGATATCCTGTATTAATTAATAATCAAAGGGATGATTTAAGATGTACTGAATTACAAAAGAAAGTTGTTAAGAATTTATCAAGTTTAAATTTTGATGATCCAAAATATAAATCATTATTAATTCAACAAATAAATTTAATTATTACATTACCATTTTCAACTAGAGAATTAATTGAAAAGAAGTTAGGTGATAGAGGAATTAGAATTCCAACTTTTATTGCAGCTAGTTATGAATCTATTAGTTTATTAAAGAATCATTTAGATACCATTGATGATTTAACTCCATATTTAAATGATAAATGTATAATAAAAGTTTTTAAAGCAATTTTAGAACCATCTACATTAAAAAATGATTTTAAAATGCAAGATAGAGATTATTTATGGATGGAAAGTTTTGAAGTTCTTGTTCAGTTAACTACAAGGGTTTGTAAATTATTTGAAGATCCAGTTAAAAGACAGTTAATTAAACCTGAAATAATACAACAATTATGGCCATTGATATTAGATGTTTTTAAAGCATGTTTCATATATACTAGTGATACAAATGGAGATGATTTAACTGAATTTGAAAGTGTTGATTTGAAACATTATAGACAACTGAAAAACAATTTAATTCCATTATTAAGTAATTCAGAAACTATTCCATCCAATTCAGATGGAAATGATTTAGTTGAAGAATTTATTGTTTTAATTTGGACATCATCATTTTTATATAAGTTAGATGATTTAGAGAACAGTATATTAGAATCATCCAAATCACCATTAGAAGTTTCAAATAAACTTGCAAACTTTAAATTTGAAGATAGTTATGGATCAACGGAAGCAATTGAACCAGTTCCAAGATTAGAATTATCTAAAGCATGTCTGAATGATTTGATTGAATTATCATCAAGTAAAGATTTATTAGCTGAAAAATCATTACCTTATTTCATTTCACGTTGTTGTTTTGTGTTAAGAAAATATTTAAGTGATTGTAAATTATTAAATAAACAACCAATACCAAGAATTCAACAAGTTGAAATTCAAATTGTTTTACAAGGATTATTAGATATTTTTAAAAACAGTCAAGATAAAGATATCTATTCCAAACTAAGTATATTATATCCACTACTTGTTGAATGTATTTCGGGAAATGGAAAGATCAAAGGCGGAAGTGATTTATTGAGAGTGATTTGTGTTAAATTTGGTCAAAAGATGCTAGTGAATTAGATAAATTAGATAAGTAGTTTTATATAGTTTAAGAAATGGCTGTCCACGAGAACACCCGCGCACCACCTGTCCCGTCCCGTCGGCGTCGCTCTCGACAATTTCTGGGCAAATTTAAATTGTAAATTGTTCTTACTTCTTTCTGTGTAACCACAATTACAGCAGAAAAACACAATCCTGTTCATCTATCACAGGTTCACTGTTCAGTGCCACCACCACCAGCTGTGCTACATCAAGTATGTGTTATTTCATCGTTTTTGCTCCCGGCTCTTGTCTCGGCTCATTGCACTTATACTAGATGATCATCATCTTCCAGAAAAGTGGAAGTGGCGGAGTTGCTGAATGACAGATAATTTTATCAAAACCTTTTAACTATCTGTTCCATAAAATATAAAAAGAGAGAGAATTTACTAACAATTACATATCTTTCTAATTCCCAAAGATCCACTAATTAAATTTATAGAAGAATACATATATTATGGGTTATCCAGAACAAAATAGAGGTTCAGCTGCTGATTATTACAACCAAGGTTATCAACAACAACAACCACAAGGTGGTTATCAACAATCAAGAGGCTACCCACCACAACAACAATATTATGAACCTCAACAACAACAATACTATCAACAACCGCCACCACAACAATATTATCAACAAGGTGCTCCTCAATACTATCAACAACAACCACAACCAGTTTACATTCAACAAAAACCTCAAAGTAGTAGCAATGATGGTTGTTGTATGGGTATCATGTCTGGTTTAGCTCTTTGCTGCTGTCTTGATATGATCTTTTAATGCTATTAATATGTTATTAATACTGTACTGTACTACCAGTTCAACTCGTTTTACCAGTTAACGTTCGACTCATTTTTTTCAATAAGCTTTGGTTACACTGTATCAATACTTGTTCTTTACTTTTTTTAATACCCTTTTATATTAATATATCGATTATCATATAATTAATTCAAAATCTGTAGAAAAATAAAAGAAACGAAAATATAAATATAAAAACACTATAAACATCATTCATCAAAACCTGGATAATAACTAGCAGTTGTTTCAGTGAATACTTTAGCAACACCAGTCATCAATTCCATTTCAAATTTTTCAATTTCACCACTACCAAATGGATTATTAACATTAGAATTTTGTTTTTTAACATTATTATTTAAAGTAATTGTCTTTTTTAAATCATCAATATATAAAATTTTATTATTTAAATCTTCTTTTAATTCATCAATTTGTTTTTCTAATTCTAATTTTTCAACTTCTAATAATTTCATCTTTTCAGTTTTAAATTCAATTTCTCTAATCAATTGTTTATTATTATTATTATTATTATTATTGATGGTTTTTTTCTTCTTATGAATAAATGTATCATTTTCACTATCATATTCATCTTCTGAAGAATCAAATTCATTTGAACGTGTATTATTAAATGGTTCTAAAATTTTCTTATATTCTAATGGTAAATAATTTAAATTTGTAATTGCCCAAGCTTGATTTTTACCTCTAACTGATGAAACTAATAAAAGACAACAAAATATATAAATTTGTTCAACTATTTCAACTCTTTGAATTTCCAATGAGATTTCATTATAAAAATACCCTTCTTCATTTTGTTGTTGTTGCTGTTGCTGTTGATGAGTTGGTGAATTTTCTTCTTTTGATGTAGTATATGAGCTTGATGTACTAAGTTCTTTATTTTCATTATTATTAACTTCATTATTATTATTAACATTCTTAAATAAATTGTCTAATAATCTAGGTTTAAATAAAATCAAATAAGATTCAACTTTCTTATTACCAATAAACATTTCTTCAAGATATTCTTTTAATTTTGTAAAATAATTCAATTCTAATTCATCTTGTTCAAGAGTATTAATATTATTTGATAATGATAATGGTGGAGTTAATGATGAATCTGGATCATATACTTGTCTAACTTTGAAATCAGCTATTGGTTGTGAACCAATTAAACATAAAAGTGATTCATTAATGATACATGGATTTAACAATTGATTAAATGTTGGTTTCTTAGTCTTATAAAATGGCAATGATTTATATTCTTGTAACTACTTGAAAAGGTAAAAAAGTGATTATATTGTAAGTATAAATTAGTAAAGGAACAAATAAGTTAAATTAAAGGAAAAGTAAACAAAAAAAATAATACAGGGGGGTCTAGATCTTGAGACATACCCATTTAATAGTTGCTTTGATGATTTGCAATTCAGATGCTTTGTTATCTCTATGATTGTGCATTTTGGTTTGGATTAGGTCTTCTTTTCAGTAAAACTTTTCTCTTTGGTGGTGCAGCTGAATCTCCAGATGAATTTGAAGTATTGGAAGAACTTGATTGAGGAGGAGTTTGAGTAGGTCTATCTTGAGATTGAGGTCTTGGATGAGCAGGAGTAGGACGTCTGTTGGAACTAGAAGCAGGTTGTTGTTCTCTCTGATACGTCTGGTTGACACTAGCAGGACGTCTGTTTTGGTTATAAGTAGGTTGTTCTCTTTGATTAGCAGATTCCCCTTCTCTTGTTCTTCTTGGAGCCGGCGCGAGTTTCTTTTTCGGACCGGCGGCGGTATTCGGATTCTGTTTTGGTGGAGCTGGAGAAGATGGTGTTTTTGGAGCTTTTGGAGCTTTGGGGATAGGTTTGGTAGTAGAAGGTGCTTTTGGAATAGGTTTAGCAGGTCTAGAAGGTGCTGGAGCAGAGGATGATGAACCTTCAACAGGTTCTTTAGGCTTTCTGACTCTCTTTCTTTTAGGTTTAGCTTCTTTGTTTGTACTGGTTTCTGGAGCTGGAGCTGATGGACCTTTTTCAGAAGGCTTTTCATCTTTAGTTGATGCTGGAACTTTGTCTTTCTTTTCGCCCTTTTCAGCAAGTATTCTGGCTTTTCTTTCAGCTTTCTTCTTAGCTTTCTTTTCAGCTTTCTTTTGTGCTTTCTTCTCTTCTTTTAATTTCTCTTTAGCTAATCTCTTTTCTTCAAGTAATCTTTCCTTTTCTTTCAATTTCTTTTCTTCTTCTTTTTCCTTAGATTTGTTTTTCGATTGAATCAATGCTTCTTCAATGAAACTCTTAGGAGGATCTTTATCTTTCTTAGCACCATCTGGGGCATTATACATTAAAAATTGAATGAAAACTGGATTTTTATTAATTGATGCATTGAGTTCAGTTAATCTAATATTCTTAGCTGGATAATCCATCTTATTATACAAAGCTTTTTCAACAACTGCTGTATATGTAACTGATAATTTTTCATCATCCATCTTATTAGGATCATTTGCATGAACTTTTTCTTTCTTATCATTTTCTGCTTCAGGTTTAACCAATTCTTGAATGATTGGTGAATTTTTATAAGTTAATGTTTTAATATGATCAGCACAAGCTTTCATAGATTCAGGATCTTTAAACAATAAATAAGCTCTGGAATTAGTTGGTTCCACAAAAGGTTGTAAAGAATAAGAGCCTAAAACATAATAATTAGAGACGATTTTACCAGAATCGAAAAACTCTTTGATACTTTCCTTGAAGTCTGTTTCTGACAATCTTGGAGGCAATCTTCTGACAGCTAGTTTATCGGTGTAGTAAACAATTTCTTTCTTTGTTCTTCTGTTTCTGTTTGGCTTCTTAATAGCTTTTGGAGGTCCTTTTGGAGCCTGTTCAGGAGTGATTGCTTCTCCGTCCTCTTTTCTTGGAGCTGGTCTGTGTCTTCTTGGTCCTGGCCGTGGGGTTACGCCCCTTCTTCTCTGGGAGACGTCCATGCTGTGGTGTGTTGGTTGTTGTTCAGGGAAAGAGCTGTTAGTTGTTGAAGTGTTGATAAAAAACTTTTTTGGCTATGCGCAAAACGAGTTCGAAATTAGTATGGCAAACACCTGTTTTGCAAGAGAACTGGCTGCTGTTGGGGATGAACAATGATGCCGTCCTCTTACTCGATACAAGATTACCTCAATGACCTCAAGAGAGCCATCAACGAGAAAAAACTGGACTCCATTCTCTCAATCAACCCAATAAAGGCAACTTCTCATATACCTCAACTACTATCTTCATTACAATCTTTTTCAGATAAACAAATAATTCAAGAAATAGAAAATGCAAAGTTGTTTAATAATGATTGGATCTCATTTGAAAACATGGTTCAGAAATATTTAATCTTTATAAGAGATTTTAATCCTTGGTCATTATTAGATTCAATTGATTTATTAATTGATTTTTATGAAAGTTTATCAATTTCTTTAAATAATTTACAATTTAATTCATGTTTATTATCATTAGTTCATAATACAACTAAGACTATCGTTCCATTGACGAAATTAGTTGATAATAAGTTAATGAAAATCAATAATAGAACAAATGATTATCCAAGATTATCTTATATTTCAACTTTACTATTAAAAACTT
Organism: Ambrosiozyma kamigamensis; assembly: GCA_030572235.1. Taxonomy (NCBI): domain Eukaryota; kingdom Fungi; phylum Ascomycota; class Pichiomycetes; order Pichiales; family Pichiaceae; genus Ambrosiozyma; species Ambrosiozyma kamigamensis. The sequence goes on from JAJLZM010000269.1 coordinate 28,755, forward strand.
TAAATAATTTAAGAAATGATCCTGATTTAAATGTACCTTCAAATAGATATAAAATCTCTGTTTTGATGTATATCAGTGTTACATTATGTGATACATATATTTATATTGATTCTCCAATGTTATGTAATAATGTTTTTTCAAATATAAATATTTTAAAATTAGATAAATCATTAATTTTAAAAAAAAATTTAATTCAATATAGATTTATATTAGCAAAATTTTATTTATTACAAAGTAATTTCAATTTAGCTTATCATCATTTTAATTGGTGTTTTGAAAATTGTCCAACAAATATTAATATTGATTTATTAGTTAAAATTTCTAAATATTTAATTCCATGTGGTTTAATAATGGGTAAAGTTGCAAATTTAAATTATTTAAAATTTAAATTTAATAATAATCAAAATGGTTTATTATTAATTGAATTATATGAACCTTTAATTAAATATTATATTCAAGGTGATTTATTTAATTTTACTAAAACAATTGATATTAATGAAGATTATTTCTTAAATGTAGGTTTATTAATTGGTTTTTTACAAAGAGTTAGAATATTAATAATTAGAAATTTATTATTAAAAGTTTATAAAATTACAGGTACATTAAAATTTAATTCAATTAAATCTGCATTAATTTTATCATTTAATCAATTTGAATCATTTAATAAATATGGTTTATTAAATAAATGGTTTTATATGATTAGTGAAAAAAAAGAAATAACTGATGATTTTGTTGAAATTATTTTAATTTCTTTACTTGATTCTAATTTAATTAAAGCTAAAATTACAGCTTCGAAAACTATTGTTTTAAGTAAAACTGGTGCTTTTCCAAAAATTAATGAAATTTATAAAATTAAATATCCTAATAATCCTAAGGAAAGTTGGCTTGATTAATACTATTTTTGTTTTATATATATTATTTGTATATTATTATTATTATCGTAAATACATAGAAAACTCATAAAACTCATAAAACCTCGTACAATAAAAACAAATTCAAATATTTTGAACATCAGTAACTTTATCAAAAATACCAGATTCCATAATAAAGTCAGTAATTTCAGGAAATTTAAAAATGATTTTAGCATTATAACCCTCATAATCAAAGCTATATAATTTTGGTGCTAATATATGAGACATTACAAATCCATAAAACTGAACTAATTTCAAATCATTCATAGTTTCGTATATATCAAAATCATTTAATAAATTAGGTAATCCATTAGTAAATTCAATTGTCATCTCAGGATTGATTTCAGATTTAGATAAAATTTCTAATGGTAATGGATCACGATCAGTTTTAGCTCTATTATTAATTAAAATTATAAAACGTTCTAATTTTGAAAATTTATCAAGATTTGGTAATTTGATATCTTTAAATGGAATTATAAACATCATGTTTTTTAAATATGGAAAATTTAAAATAATACTTTGCCAAATTAATTGAAATTCATTAGATGTTTTAATTTCAGAAAAATCTAATTGAATATCAGTCATACTGTTAAATAAATTTAAAATTGGAGAATTAATAACTAACATAGATGAAACAGATGATAGATTTGAAGTTGGTAATTGTTTAATATCAAGATATTTCATTTGATTATCATTTTCAATAATTGATAAATTGGTTAATGATGAGAGATTTAATTTTTGACCTCCAGTACCTAATAGATCACTAAATTTTAATTTTTGAACTGTACTTAAACAATTGTTAAGATAACTCTCCAATTCCAATAAATAAAAGCCAGGACATTCATTCTCAAAAGTCATAAAATATGGGGAATTTTTAATATTAAAATTTGGATAAGGATTTGTAAATTCAGGAATTTCTCCTTTAGTCATAAAAGACACTTTAAGATGAATTAAACTTTTAGGAGAATTAATTAATGATGTATTTTTTTCTGTTAATGATTGAAAACAACAATTTTGAAAAGATAATTTTCTAATTGAATTAGATAAAGATTCAAGACATTCATTTGAAATAAATGATCCTCTGATTGAAAGGTAATTTAAATTTCTAAAATTAGATAAAGATCCAAGTACCAAATTTTTAAAACCATGAATTTCTAATGATATAACATTAGGTAGATTTATCATTGATAAATTAAGTAATTTTAAATCAGTGTCAGATTTATCAGATTTATATCTAAAAGATAAAGCCAATCTTTTAATGTTAAGTTGATTAAATGCATTTAATTTATTTAATAAGAAAGATTTATCAGAAATATTATAATCAGAAGTTAAATCCAAATAATTGAAAACAACTTTTTGTAAGATAGTAATTGAAAATTTAGGACTATTTTGAAATTGTAATGAATTTGATAAATCAGAAATAAATTTTATTGAATCATAAGAATACGATTCTAATACGGAAAAAATATCGAAATTCATAAACTTAAGAGAATTAGGAAACTTAAATGAAAATAGTTTCTTTTCAAGATCAATTGAATTTGAATCATCTAAGATTATAGTTAATTTGATTAAATTTTTCAATTTTTCGAATTGTTCAATTGCATTTTCATTTGGAAACATTACCCATTCTGTAATCTTTGAGGAAAGTTGATCAATTATTAATGGTTTTAAAGTAACAACACTGTTAGTTTTAACTCTAAAATAAACACAGATTGATTTAACATAAAATAATAAATCTAATAATCTGATTGAATCATCACCATAATTAGGTTCAAAAAAAGGTTCAACATCAGGACTTGCAATGTTAAGTTTACCTAGTAATATGTCATTTTGTTTAATGAAATTTAAAAATGTAGTAAATTGATCAGAATCAAGATTGAATAAATCATCAGATTCATTACCTTCAGAAACCAATAAAAGTTTTTTATTACTTTTTTCAAAAGATAGATATAAATGTAAATCAGCTATAACATCAGATAAAATTGATTTCAAGAAATTAAAAGAATCGATTAATTCAATTAACTTAACTTTAGTCTGTAAAGTAGTATATTTTGAAATGGAGTTGAACAAGAACAATCTTTGCACTTCTTGAGGCAGTTCTTTCAAAATGTAAACGTATTTGTCCATATTGCTAGTGGCATGTTCCAATTGAGTAGCTTTCAAGTTTCAAGTTGAAATAAGAGGAATTGGACCATCTTTTATAGCAGAAGAACAGGAGGCAAAACAGTACTAATTTGTTTGTTCGTTGTTGTTGTTTTTTGTTTCACCAATGAATGCCGGATCCGAAACTCAACTCTGCGCCCGTGCACCAGAAGTTTCACCAAAATCAAAATCAATTTACTGGAAATATTACTACTGAAAAACTGAAACCACCCTAAATTACTCTCGTTTTACACCAACTTCCGAAGGATATTCACGTCAATTGTGTCACTGAAGTATCTCCAGCAAGTCCTTTAGAGTCATCTTTCCCATTTTCCACCTTCAAATCAAAAACTCACATCTCATCTTCGATATAATCCACATTCTTTTAATTACAAATTTTATAATGTCTGGAATAGAACCTGCTTTTTTGAAAATTAAAGAAGCAACTGCAAATATTAGAGATTCTTTAAATGTCATCCTGAACTATGCTCCTGATAGAAAATTATACGATGTTTTAACTGATGATTCAAGTAATTCTTTTTTAAATTTAATTACTGGTAATAACAATAATTCAACTTCATCAATTAATTTTAAAGATCCTGATTTCTTATTAGCTGTCAACATTAAAGAATTACATAAAGCTGATAAATTACCTATTTTAGATTTGTTTTTAAATACTCCTAAAACTGAAGATATTGATTCTGCATTTAAAGAGACTGCTAATAAATCAAATTCAGTTAATTTACAAAATTCAAATAATATAAAAAAATCAAAATCAGTTTCTCCTACTCCTCCTGTTATTAAAACTGAAAAGAAAGTTCCAAATGTTACTGATGATCCTGTGACTGCAAATGGAAAAGTTGTTCGTGTTAGAAATATTGAAGGTTTAGATTTAGATGATAAATCAAAATTACCTCCTTTACCTCCTGTTCCAGATACTTCAATTTTAGAAAGAGTTTTCACTCATAATTCATTTATCAGCATGCTGAACATTCCTGAAGAAACTAAATTAGCTAAACATAATGAAAGATTAGAATTTTTAGGTGATTCTTTCTTAGGTTTTGTTACTGCTTTAATTTGTTATGAATTATTTCCTGAATATTCAGAAGGTCAATTATCATTTTTAAAATCTAAAATTGTTTCAAATAAAACTATTTTAAAATGGGCTAAACAATATGGTTTTGATAATAAATTAAGAAAGAATTTCTCTGATCAAATTGCTGAAATTGGTGATGGAAAAATCTTTTCAGATGTCTTTGAAGCTTATATGGGTGCAATCGTTGAATATTATATTATGGAATCTCGTGAAGGTACAACTGACTTAGATAATTTATCAAAAGGTTATCTATATGCTAAAGAATGGATTGAATCATTATCTTCAAAAATTATTTTTGATGCTAAAACTGATGTTAAAGCTACTTTAGGTCTAGATAAAAACGCAAAACAAGAATTACATTTAATGATTGATCCAATTTATAAAGCTAACTATCATACTGCTTCTCATGGTTCTAAATTTGTTTCTTGTGTTAGAATTGATGATAAAATTTTAGGTTATGGTATTGGTGATAAAAAGAAAGATGCTGAAACAAGAGCTGCAATGGATGCAATTCATAATAATTATACTTATCAATTTTTCACTGAACCTTTAAGAATTAGATATAAAGATCAAATGCCTCAAGATTATAAAAATGGTAAACAATTGGATTGTATTGTTAGTTCACATCCTGATGTTCCTTCCGATTATTTAGAAACTCTTTCAGAATCATTAGCTAGAGAAGAATCCGGAACACCAAGTAATCCAACTCCTGGTGTTGGTGATTCAATTGCTAAAAAATTGCAATTTACTTTAAAAGATGGTTCAACAATAGTTGTTAAAAGAGTTTTATTGGATGCTGTTAACTTAAATATGGATTCACGCAACACAGTTTATGCTATGTTTGCAAAGAGTGGAATGAAGGCTGAATATAATTCAATGGTTCTTTCTACAGGTGAAATCTTAACTGAAATGGTTTATGTTGATGAAAAAAATAATATACGTAAAGTTGTTGCTCATGGTTTAGATACTAAAAAACAAATATCTCAACAAAAAGCTGCTCAGCTATATTTAATAAGAATGGAATTAAAACAACAACGTCATGCTGCCGCTTCTGCTGCTGCTCAAGATGATGAATAGTTGCATGTTCATGTTGTTCTCACTAAAAATTTACTATACCATCCCAGTCATTGCTTAATTAACTTTTTTTTTTATTGTTTGAGATTTGTTTTTAAAAATTTGCATTTTAGTTGTTCTTAAATGGAACTATGTTGAGAATTCAATTCATTTTTCTTATTTGTTTTTAAAGAATCTTGCATTTTATCTTAAAAAAGCCAAAATTTGAATCACATTTTATTTCATTTTCTCTTTGCTCATATCTTTTGTACACTTGCTGTTTCATTTCATTTTTCTTTTTTTGCTTCTGTTTGTTATTTATGATTACTAGAAACTGATATAGTTTATTATTAGTTATCTGGGTTTTACTTTTTTTAATTTGCTTAGAACTTTTTTTCAAAAATACTTCTTTTAGTTCGTGGATACTTTAATAGTCTGCATAATTGTGTTTTATTAATAATTAATATGTTTATCAAGTCAATTACGAATTAAATATGTGTGTAAGAATTAACGCTAAATGTAAACAAAATACTCGATCAAAAGATCAAAAGAGCTCGATCCCTTATTTGCAAAATCGCCACCCTAGCTCATCTCATCTCATCTCCCATTGTCACCTCAATCACTCTCTACAACTGCAATTAACTCAATGCCACCAAGAAGAGAAAATACACAAGCAAGAGCTAGAAACGCAAGAAGACAAGCTAGAGATGCAAGAAGAAGAGGTCTTTTCCCAGTTGCCCAGCAGGCCCAACCACATCGTCGTCGAGCTCTTCCTGTCGATGAGCAAGTCCCACTTGTTAGGATAACTGACATTATCTCTCCTAATTTAAGAACTAATGATGGTGCTGATTCAGAACCAACATTTGCCGTTAACGCTACAAGCTCTAGAAAATCTCAAGATATAGCTAATTATTATTATTCCGTTAAAGCTGCTGGTACTGGCAATGCTAACAATCAATCTGAAATTTTTAAACTTGAACAAAAAGCAGAAGCATTTAGAATATCAGTTGCTTTAGAAGAAACAGATTTCTCCAAAAGATTAAACAACAAAATTAACAGAATTGCTGAAGAGGTTAATTACTACCAAGAACTATTACAAGAGAATACTCCTAATAATCTGGAATTGGTTTCAATCAAGAATAGACTCACTTCACAATCAAACATCATTAAAAATGGTACAAGAGCCACTGCCTTTTTGCCTATTGGGTACGAGTCTGGTGATGGATTCATTTTTCCACCAGCAACGGAATGGAGAAGAGAGTTGTCTACCTATCATGCAATAGGCAGATTAAATGCTGAAAGAGTTGTTCAACTCTTGAACAGATATGATGAAATTGTTTCTGCTAACCCGGAAGCAAATAAAAACCACTTGTTTAGATGTTTAGGCATCCAGATCCCATTAAATCAGTACTGATTTTTGTGTGTCATTGCTTGTTAAACTTTTTCATACTTCTAACTTTTCATATATTCTTTAAATTTTATTCAATATATATTCTCTTTTTTTAATATTTAATATAAAATAGATATCAATGGGTTTTTATATCGATCAAATAATTTTGTTAGTATATATTAGTGCTCAACAAGTTAGAATTAAGCAACAACACCAACAGCCAGAGTTAATGCATCAAATATTACAGAAATACTAGAATATATAATGAATCAACACCTGGACAAGAAATGAATAAATCATCACTTGAACTTAATGGTATAAAACAGAAAATTAAAATACAAACTAATAATATATAAAAAGGAGATAAAGCAAATCAACTTACAAATAAAGCAAAGAATAACAATGACAATCTAATTAATTAGTTGATGTAGGAGGAGTACTTGGAATAGGAATACCTAAACATTTCATCAAAGTATCAACACTTTTTTCAGTAGATTTGCTAACCATACCATATCTAAACAATAACTCATCAATTCTTTCATTACTTAGAGCATATATTTTATCGTATGTAGATAATTCATTATTCCATTCATCTTCATCAGGCATAACCATATCACCAGGATAAACAGCATATCCAATAGGAAAAAAATTTGAATTCACATAATTATTTTTTTCTTTATTTTTATTTGTTGTATAATCATTTCTAGAATGAAGTCCCATTTCACTAACGATTTCATGGCATTTTTTAAAAGATTCTTTAATTTCATCCATAAAGTCATTTTTTAATGATTGATGATATGTTTGAGTTTGGGTTTGATTTTGTGATGTTTTGTTTCTTCTTCTTGGTGTTGCTCTTTTGGAAGTCTTTGTAGTTTTTGTAGTTTTAGATTTTCCTCTTGGTGGCATTTTAATTGTAATTGATGTATTAGCAAAAAACAAAATAAATGGCAATTAATCAATTAACTAGAGCATTTCTGAACTGGTGGCGTTGGATCTAATTTAGAGCGTAAATAAAAATAAAAAAAAATATAGGAGAAATTGTTAAAAAGAAGATTACGCTTCTTCTTCTTCTTCTTAGATAAATGGCATAATCTCTGATATTCCATCTTCTGAGAACCGTTGCTGATGATGGTAAAGAAGGTAATGAGGACACTTCTCCATTAGTTGAAACTGTTGAAGGTACATCTTCCAATTCTACTAAAGACATATGAAACTGGCATACAAGCTCTATAGCTTCAACTTTTTGTTCAAGATTAGCAAGCTCGGATTGTATATTAACATTATCAGCACCAGCAGCTTTAATACAATGGTAATATTTATCTATTTGTTGTGATTTTATATAGCTATAGGCCTATAGCATTGTCTGTATCTCCTAAACCAACTGACATTCTAAACTTACAGAATTGCTGAAGAGGTTATTATCATCAAGAATTATTACAAGATAATAATGGTACTGCAATCATAAACTTCAATACTGCTATTAATGTTATCGGAATTAGTTACAATCAAGAAAAGACTCACTTCACAATCAAACATCATTAGAAATGGCGCAAGAACCATCAGCAACGGAATGGAGAAAAGAGTTGTCTACGTATCATGCAATAGGCACATTAAATGCTGAAAGAGTTGTTCAACTCTTGAGTAGATATGATGAAATTGTTTCTGCTAACCCTGAAGCAAATAAGGACCATCTATATAGCATTCAGATCCCATCAAATCGGTACTAGTTTTTGTATGTCATTGCTTGTTAAATTTTATTATACACTTCTAACTATTCATGTATTTTTTAAATTTATTCAATATATATTCTCTTTTTTTAATATTTAATATAAAATAGATATCAATGGGTTTTTATATCGATCAAATAATTTTGTTAGTATAGATTAATGATCAACAAGTTAGAATTAAGCAACAACACCAACAGCCAGAGTTAATGCATCAAATATTACAGAAATACTAGAATATAATGAATCAACACCTGGACAAGAAATGAATAAATCATCACTTGAACTTAATGGTATAAAACAGAAAATTAAAATACAAACTAATAATATATAAAAAGGAGATAAAGCAAATCAACTTACAAATAAAGCAAAGAATAACAACAACAATCTAATCAATTAGTTGATGTAGGAGGAGTACTTGGAACAGGAATACCTAAACATTTCATCAAAGTATCAACACTTTTTTCAGTAGATTTACTAACCATACCATATCTAAGCAATAATTCGTTAATTCTTTCATTACTTAAAGCATATATTTTATCATATGTAGATAATTCACTATTCCATTCATCTTCATCAGGTAATTTACAATGACCAGGGTAAACATAATATCCAATGGGAAAGAAATTTGACTTCACATAATTATTTTTTTCCTTATTTTTCTTTGTTATATAATTATTTTTAGAATGAAGTCCCATTCTACTAATGATTTCCTGGCATTTTTTAAGAGATTCTTCCATATCATCTATAAAGGCATTTTTTAATGATTGATAATCATGATATGTTTGAGTTTGGGATTGATTTTGAGATGTTTTGTTTCTTCTTCTTGGTGTTGCTCTTTTTGAAGTCTTTGTAGTTTTTGTAGTTTTAGATTTTCCTCTTGGTGGCATTTTAATTGTAATTGATGTATTAGCAAAAAACAAAATAAATGGCAATTAATCAAGTTCAAATAATTAAGTAAAGAAAAATAAAAGAACGGGCTCGTAACCGTTTTTCAAAAACAAGAAACTATAACAACCTGCTATCAAATCATGTTTGGATTTGGAACATTATTTACTCAATATCATTTATGATCAATGGAATAGCAGTATTAACAGAAGATAGATTTTTAAATGGTATACTTTGGGTGGCTCTAATTTTGAAGGATTTTCCGGGAATCCGAGGATATTGTTGTCTACGGCTCGATGGCTCAACCTGAAGTGTTGAAGTACCTAGAATTAAATTTATAAACACAATTAAAAGTCTATAAAACACAGTAAATAAAGTAAATATGTAGATACTAGATAAGCAAATACATAAGTCATGAACCAAGGTTCTCAACCTTTCTTCTTCTTTTTATTATTAGCACTAGGATGTCCATGATCATATCCAGGCCAAGCAGAAATCTTTTGATTCTTTTTACCATCTGAATTACGATTAAGTGTTGATTCCATTTCTTTATCTAATGTATTTAATAATTCATTATCACCTCTAGTTTTAATAATTTCAGCTTTCATTAAAATAACTTTTTCTTTTAAAATTCGATCTAAACTATCAACTAATTTATTTGAAAATCTTCTATCAATTGGTAAATTATCTTGAACAATTGATCTTAATTTTTTAACTAATCTAATTGATTGTAATGAATCTAAAAATGATTTCTTTTTATTATTCATATATGAAGGTGGATTTAAAACTAATAATGCAGCATAATATAACATGATATGAATATGAATTGGAACATATTTTAAAGCAGCCAATATATCAGGATCATTTAAAACAATATTCAGAACTGTTTCAGCAGCAGATAAAGCCAGTTCAGATGAAACTTTTTTCGATTCAACTGGTGACATCTCTTTCCTTAACTGTTTAGCAACACTATTATTGTTATTATCTTCTTCTTCTTCTTCTTCTTCTTCATCTGTATCAAATTCATCTACATCATCTAAATTCCTTCCTTGAGGATTTGGATTAACTATATCAATTTCATTATGTTCACTATCATCTTCAAAGATTTCTTCAATTTGTCCTTCGTTTAGAGTAGGTAAATCATTACCATTCATATGTAATTCTCTAACTGCTCTTGAATTGATATGCATCTTAGCAAAATTATAATAAATTAAAGTAGATTTAGATGACCAAATAGGATTTTGACCAAAAGGTGCCAACAGAACAGTCCATTGAACCATCCATTTATCTAATTCTAAATTTGATTTAAATGGTAACCCAAATGAAGAAGGAGTTAATAGATCCCACGCATCACCATTAAAAACATTGGAAATTGCTTGATTATATTCAACTTGAGAAATTAATCTTAAATCCGAAAAATTGGCATTTGATAAATCAGATGATGAATTAGTTGAATTATCTTCTTCTTCATCATCATCATCTTTAATGATTGATTTAATTTGATTTTGATTTTGATGTGTAGGTGTAGCTAATGAAGGTAAAGCTTTCAATGTTGAGGAACTTAGTAATAAATTTCTAGAATTTTGAATGGTAGGATCTTCAGAACTAACTAATGGTTGTCTGTTGAAAACCAGTGATTGTTGACCATCGAGAATATACAACAAATACCATAATTTTAATCTATCTTTAGTAGATATTGCAGATTTCTTTGATTGATCATTAGCTTGCCTTACCGAATTCAAATTAAAAGTTTTGGCCAGTTGTAAAGCTAAACCAGTAAACATTTGACCTTTTTGAAACCAGAATCCACAGAAACATAAAGCTAAAACACAATTAAAACCTTCAATTTCACTAGTTGGTGTTTTAAACAATATCTCTTGACTTAATATATGTATAAGAGTCTCTAATTTAACAAATAAATGACTATATTCTGTATGATGAATTGAAGCAATAGCACATATAGTAGCAACTAATAAAGGGCAATTACTCCAAATATCTTCAATTTTATAATGCGTTATATTGAATCCAAATAATTGTGATGAGATGTTAGAATCAAAAAAGGTAAATAATTCTTGAGCTTGTTGCTTTGAAAGAATATCATCTAAAGTGATTCCAGATGATGGGGTTTCAGTGCTTGATGAATCATTATAGTCATTCAAAGGAGTAGATGAAGATGATGTATTGTTTTCACTTGTAATTTTCTCACTAGAGTCTAAATAATCATCAACTTTTATTCTTTTGGATTGATGAGAATTGGTATCAGTTTCAATTGATCTTTTTCCAAATAACTTATCAGATTCAGAAGATTTTATACTTCTAGAAGTATCATTAGTATTACTAGTAATTCTAGCATCTCTATTTTGTTCTTGTAATAAATTTAATATACTTCCTAATTTTGAATCAAAATCATGTAACTTATGTTCCACTTGATTTTTCCAATCTTTATTTAGGTCATTAGAGTTAGGGTCATTTTGCCGTATAGTGACTTGTCTTGAATTTTCTAAATTATGTTGTTTTGGAGGTTCTATAGGATTAAGTAAGTTAGATAAAGATGACTTAGTTTGATGAGTTGAATGATTAGTTGAAGGAGAGCTTATGCTATGTATCAGTGCAGGTCTTCTAGTAACCAACGCAGATGAATTATTATTAGTGATTGAATTTGAATGAGCTTGTCCTTTTTGATACTGTTTGACGTTATTATTGATATTCTTATTGTTATTAGTGGTATTATTATTTCCACTTCCAACATATTTATAACTTGCAATTTTATATTCATAAACACAATTCATATTTTGAGCTTTACATCTTTTACAAACTTCATCACTATTTAATTTTTCACATTTCACTTTTGATCTTCTGCAGTTTGTACAAGCTTTACTTCTCTTTTCTTTTGAACCGATACCATTTGATGAAGGTCTCGAAGAAGAATTTAAACTTGGATTATTTGAATCATCTGTGTTATGTTCCAGTGGAGGAGCAGTTATATCATGGGCAAGTATCTTTGATGTCACCTGCTGTGTATTTCTTTGTGTCTCCAGGTGCCTCTGTTGGACAGGGTTAGGTAGAATGTGCTGTGTTGATGCTAGAGGTCTGTTATCATGGTGTGCTGCAGTTGACCTTTTCGAGTTGTTATTGTTCCTATTCATGTGAGAATCACTGCTGCTGTGCACTGTGGATAGGGAGAGACACCTGTTCTGTTCTGGGGTGTTTTGTGGTGATAATGGGTGATAAACAAGTGGTGATAATGGGTGATTTCTGCTTCTGAGAATTTTAATTTGCGATTCCTACAATCAACAGATTTCACACAAACATGGCAAAAGTCCCCTTCTTTAGCTCTAGAAGATTATACGTTGTATTGGGTGCTTCAAACAACCCTTCCAAGTACGGACACAAAGTTTTAAACTGGTACATAGACAACTTACCTAAGACTAATCAATTGGATCCGAATATTTATCCAAATCCACCTGTTTTCCCAATAAATCCAACAACTTTAAAAATATCTAATTTAAAATGTTATAAATCACCAAATGATTTAATTGATGAATATTTTGAAAATTTCAAATCTAATCAAATTGATGGTTTTAGTATTAGTGTTATAACTCCATCAAAAGTTAGTTTAAATGTTTTAAATTCATTATATGATCATTTAAAAGATAAAAATATGAATATAAATGATATAATTAAAGCAATTTGGTTTCAACCTGGTTCATATAACGAATCAGTTATTCAATTTTGTAATGAGAAATTTGGATTAACTAAAGAAAATGAAACATTGTTTTATCAAGGTTCATGTATTTTAGTTTCTGGTTCTTTTAAAATGCGTGATGATTTGAAATTATGATTCTAATGTTTTTATTATGTTTATGATATATCTATTTTACTACTACTTTAACTATTTATTTGAAAATAAAAGAAAGTTTTGATTAAAAGAAATAATATAAAGACTCCATGTAAATAAAATATTTACTTTCTTGTAAAGTGAAAGTAGTTTAAGAGATTAAAAAAACAAAAATTGTAGCAAAGTTATATACATAATTAATAAAAAAGAAAACACCAGAAAAACACAAGTAAACTATAACTAACAAACGAAATTTAGTATGATTAATATGAAAATGGAATAAAAACACAAAGCCAAAACAAAAGGTACCCCAATGCTATAATTTATTTCTTAATTATATCCATATTTAATTTTATTTTTTTTATTTAATCATTATTCAAGAAACTTTTTAAAGAAATTATAACCATTTCTAAGTAAATCATCAGTAGCTCTACTACTTTGCCCTTGACCTCCAGCTCCACCTTGTTGACTTCCATAAGTACCTGAAGAACTCATGATAACATCACCAGCTTCTGTGGTTGTAATATATTCCAAACTTTCTTGACTAACATCACCAGTATTTGATCTATATATATTAGGTGATGTTATTCCACTATTAGTATGATGATCTTCTAAATTTTGGAATGAACCATTCAAAGAATTAGGATCTAAAGTATTTAAACCAAACAGAATAACATAAGGAAAAGGAGCAATTGAAGTTTCTGATATTTTAGGAATATGAGATTTATTTGGATCAACAAATGAAAGTATTTTAAACATATTTTTTTCAAAATCTTCTTGAAAAAATTCATATCTATCTTTATTTGATAAATCTGTTAAATTTTTAATAATTTCAGACAGATCAATACTATGTGAATCTGTTGATTGTAAATTTAAATTTAAATTTAAATTTTGACTTAAAGATGGTATATATGATGTATTTAAAATATTAATTTTCAAATGCCATTTTTCCCAACAATTTGAATATTTTAATACATTTTTAGGTGATGGTTGATATGAATGAGGAGGATTTTGTATAACAAATGAAGAAGTTGAAGAAGAAACTGAATGTGGAGCTGAAACTTGAACAAGAGTTGATTTTTCATAAAATTTAATAACTAAAACACATTTATAAAACACTGAATCTTCATTATTACTTTTATTTGAAATTGAACCTGGAGTATTCGATCTGTTAGATTGATGTTGATCTGAGTATCGTTGTTGTTGTTGTTGTTGTTGTTGAGGTTTTGATAATTCATTAATGATACTATTTATCTTAGATTCTATCAGTTCATCTAAATCAGGATATGCAGCAGTTGGGTATGGAATATCAAGAAAGTTAGAATTGTGTAAAGGTACGAGGCATCCAAAAAGTCTAGTAAAGAATATTGTCCATAGAATACCTCTTAGATAGTCATGAAGCAAGTCCATGCTTGAAAGTAGTTGTAAATTGAACTCTATTTCAGGCATTATTAGTTAGGAACTGTTATTAATTGACGGATTTAATAAAGACAGATGAGATCAATTGAACTTCAAAAAAACAGAGCATTAAGATACTGTAGTTGACTGGCCAGACGAGTAGTGAGATGATGGCTCAGTTGTAGGCCAAAAGCTGTGGTAATCGTGACTGTTTGTTGTGTAAATACGTTACAGAAGACGAACTAACTGAGATTAGATTAAAGCTTTTTTTGAGTGCGCTCAACTTATTTGAAATGACTCTTATCAGAGAAGTTTTTGTGAGTAATACACAGTTGATCAGAGGATTACACGGTAGCAAAGAAAGAGAAGAAAATATAAGGATAGCTGGAAAACATATTAACGGGGGACAAAAGAATCAGCTCTAAATACTGTCTTCAACATTGATCACTCTTATTGGACTGCTACTGTCCCCAACAACAACAGAACTTATAGAACTCTTATCTAAATCAATTTCATTCATGTCTTTAGTAGCATTGGAAGATGCACCTTCAACAGTTTCAACAGTTTCAACTAATGGAGAAGTGTCCTCATTACCTTCTTTACCATCATCAATCGTACCATCATTAGTTTCTTGTGGTTGTTCAGGATCAGGAAACTTATACATTGTTTTTTTAATAGTATCAACTGAAGTTAATAAATCTTTTCTTAATGTTTCCATATAACCTTCAGAATTAGTCATCCAACTTTCAACATTACCAAATCTTCTGGATGCTCTTTCACCGTCCATTCTATGAGCTGCTTCCTGCCACATTGATCTTTTCTATAAAGTAATAAATATTAATATCATAATATAGAGTTAGTATTAATTGATTCAAACAGAGTGAAATGAATAACATAGTAAAAATATAACATACATAATCAAGTTCTTCAAACTCTCTAATAACATCTTTCATTTCATTAGTGTAATCATTATAAATACTTTCAAAAGCAACAGATAAAACCTCCCAATTATAACTTGGAATCTTGTCTAAAATAGTAATATTATTGAAATCTAAAGGAAATTCATCTTGTTTAGTTAAAAATTGTTTCATTGTTTCATTTTGAACTTCAGAGGGATCAAGTTCAGATAATAACTTAGCTAACACTTTTTGAGATTCTGACAATTCAGGTTGAGGAACACTGGTCTTATCTGATGTGTCACTGTTTAATTGAACTTCATCCATTGTGATTAGAGTGCTATAAATCCTAGTTGTACAAGAAAAGGGGAAAACAGAGGTTCTTTTTCAGTTTTCCCTTTTCTCGTTTTCTACAAATACGTTAAATTCGAAAGAATGAGTATTAGTTATATTACTGGTACACATCTATATAAATATTAAACCTAACCCATGCAAATATAAGTATACAACAGTAACACAATACCTAAAACCAGCTTAGCTTAAAAGAATCACTGTTGTTTTGATTTAAATTCAAATTCTATATCTCTTTCAATTTCAAGAAATTCCATATTAGCTTTCACTTTCAAATATCTTTTATGAAGTAGCCAGTTATCTTTAATTTGTATTAGATCTGATTTTGCAGTCATATTATTTTCAATTGGTATTAAAGTTTCTTTTTGATTTGAGTCTTCTTGATAAATTTCAATCTTAGTCTTAGTAGTTTGATTATTGTTTTGTATTATTGAATTTGATGAGATAGTTGATTTCAATCCTAAAGATGGATTAAGAAGTGGCATTTCTGTTATATTGTTGTTTTTCAATTCTACTAATGATGGGTCTAACTTTCTTCTAATTATATTGTTTCTGCTTATTGAAGGAGACAGTGGAGTGGTTGGTGATCTTTTATGGTTTTCTTGTTGAGCTTTATTTTCATCAAGGACTCTAATGGGGGTATTCATGGTGAGAGATGCCATTTTTAGGACTGCCGTTGATATCTGTATAGAGTGTGACTACCAAAAATCCGCCTACAAGTTGGTCTTCTCTTTGTTTTGTTTACAAAAGTTCTTTATAGAAGAAATTTGGCGTGCGTCGATTTTGCTGGGAAGCGCGACTATCGACGCAAACGCGTAATTAGACCAAAATTAAATCATTTAAAGGATGCCAATTATAATTCGAAAAATGAAAGCAATTAAGTCTCTAATCAGAATAGACATGAACTTCAAAGATGATTTGTGCTGAATTTACGATTGATAAACCACTAGAATACTGTGATAGAATAGAACCATTTATAAGTCAAACTTTCTTCAATGGTGATTTTTCAGATATTACAATTAAAGTATTTAATAAAGAATATAAATTACATAAGATATTTCTTTCTAGAAATAAATTTTTAAAATCATTAATAAATCCAATTCAAGATAATGCAGATATTAAAATCATTGGAAATGAAAATTTTGTAAAACATTCTTATCATACATTACAAATTGATGATCCATTTATTACTCAAAATAGTTTTGAATTATGTTTAAAAAGATTATATTTTAATATTGAAAGAAAAGAAGAACAAAAAATACCAATTGCAATGATAGCAACTGCTCAATATTTAGATATGCCAATTATAATTAAAGATAGTTTACAACATTTGAAAGAAAATATGAATATGAAATTTGCTATCTCATCCATTAATTACTTTACTTCAAAATGTTTTGAGCCTGAAAAGAGAGAAATCTTTGATTTAGCAATGACTTATGTTTCTAGAAATGGTTGGGAAAATGGAGTTGCAACTTGGGATGATTTAAATATTGCATTTGTGGTTTCCATTGTTATAGCTAATTCATTCTTTGTTCCAAATGAATATGAAAGAGCTTTATTTATTATTAAATTGATTCAAAGAAAAGATACGACAAGTAACGAGGCTAGAATTTTAAGAGAGGCATTAAATAGTGAAGTTATTTTTTACAATATTCCAATGGAAAAATTATATGAATTAGAACAATATAGAGATTCAGTTGGAAAATTATATATAAGAAGGGAAAACTTAATGAAAGCTATAATGGATTCCGTATTAATTAGAAATCTGATTATAAATCAATCTAATAAAGATTCAAATTTATTAATTGCTGATACAGAGAATAGACTTCGTCAATATCCATATTTTGAAACAGTTAGAATCGATTCCTCAATTTCAGAAATAAATGATAAATTAAATGAATTTCCAAAACAAATGACATGTATACCTCCTCTAAGA
The DNA here is from genome assembly GCA_030572235.1 of Ambrosiozyma kamigamensis. NCBI lineage: Eukaryota > Fungi > Ascomycota > Pichiomycetes > Pichiales > Pichiaceae > Ambrosiozyma > Ambrosiozyma kamigamensis. The sequence goes on from JAJLZM010000269.1 coordinate 46,378, forward strand.
ATCTCTTTATGTTTCCAAGGTATATTAAATCTGAAGATTGATGAGTTTATTAATAGCCCACCTTATTTTTATGCAGGTTCATATTGGAGTGTTCTTTTAAAAAAGTCCAAAGTCAATCCTACTTCAAATGATTTTGATTTTAGAATTATGGTTGTTTCTCATCATGAAAAGGAAACTGTTACTCTTAGATTTAACAGTTCTTTAATGAAAGACTCTTTTAAAGATAAAATTGATTCTGATCCACCTACAAGTTATTCCAAAACTGGTGATAAACTCAATATATCTAAATGTGCTGGGGTTTCTGAAGCAGATACCACTTATAGCTTTTTGGATAAAAGAGATGCTAAACCAGTTTACTTAACTCAAATAGCAAATTATAATACAACAAGTTCACAGATATGTGTTAATTGCTGTAAAGTCGATTCTTTAAAATTAACTCAACATATATTTACTCCTTACGCAGATTTTAAAGATGATGAATTTAAAGTCACTCTACTTATTGGGATTTTCTAGCTGTTTTTCTTTTGTTTATTTAATTGCATTGCATATATACTTTGTCATACAGATGATATTGTCTCTGGTATGTAATCTTCCTAAGCTATCTGTCTGCTTTTAGTTGCATTTGATAATTATCGTAGAATTTTGTAAGTATTCTCTCAGACAGCCGGATCAACAAATATTTTCTATGAGAAGGTTCAGGTAGTGAGTCACTCAAATTCATGGAAACCATACACTGCTGTAGTTACGCATTTGGTTATATTTGTGCAGTATATCTGTTGTTTACTGAATTGATAATTAATAAACAGAAATCTTAGGGATAATATGCATATATCTATAGGAAAGAATAGTGCACATCCACAAGTAAGAAAGAATAGTGTACAGATAACTATAACTTTTAATTTGAACATCTAAAATATTTGTAAAATTCTTAGTCTACGTGATAATAATAATTTTTTATTCATTAACTACAATATGAATAAAAAAGGAATACAAAGTCCAGATTCAATTCTTCTTGTTAAATTTTTTGAAAAAGGTGAATGTTCAGATATTACAATTAAAGCTTTTAATAAAGAATATAAGTTACATAAAGCTTTTCTTGAACAAAGTCCTTTTTTAAATCATTAATGAAATGGCCTAGTGATTCTAATAACAAAAAGAGAAAAACTGAAATCCCTTGTTACCCTTTGGAATTTGAAGATGATTATATTACAAAGAAAACTTTTGAAATGTGTATGAAGAAACTTTATGTTAATGATAAGAAATTTAAAGATATTACTGATCCACTCGGTTTTATTATAACTGCAAATTATTTTAGTTTAACTTCTATGGTTGATGATTATGTTGATGTTTATTTTAAAAATTCAAAAGATTTTAAAGCAGCAATTGAAGCCTTTACTTGGGTTGAAATTTTAAATGATCGAGGATTAAATGAATCAAGTGAAACATTAATTAATGGTTGTAAAATTTATTATGCAAGAAATGGATGGAGAGAAAAATTAAGTACTTGGGATGAAATTGATATTCCAATGATTATTGAAATAGTTGGTGAAGATTTTTTCTTTGTTCCAGATGAATATGAAAGAGCAATTTTTATTATCAGATTAATTCAGAGAAAAACATCTTTAAAACAGAAAAAGAAAATTACCGAAGCTTCTATTAAACGTTTAAGAGATTTACTTAATAAGAAAGTACTTTATAGTACAATTCCGTTTGATTTTTTATTTGAATTAGGGCAATATAAGGATAAGAAGGGAAAGCCATATATTGAAAAGGAAATTATTAATGATGCTATGATGAAGTCAATTTATATGATATCAATGGTTCAATCAGGCAATAAGAGAGATATAAATCCAGAATATAGTGAAAAAGATAAATCGTTTCCATTCTTTTTAAGCTATACAGACATAAATTTTTCAATCAGCAATTACAGCAAGATTTTGAAAGAAAATATATCCAAATCAAATACTAAAGGTTCCTTGTTTGCTCCATTAAGAATTTCATTTAATTTTGGAGAATTGGATGGTATTGGTAAACAGAGTCATAAAATAATGGAGTGTACTGGCAATTTACTTTTCTTAATAAAAAAAACAATTTGGGTGAATATCAGCTTAATTTAAGTATCAGCGCTCAATATGGTAGAAATCAAGCCAGTCGAAAATCCAGAAATGGTAATGATCTTGAACTTCCTAAAAGTTACAACAAAAGTGGACAAGAACAACTTATTTGTTCAGCTCCAGGAAAAGATAATGCGAGATGTTATTACAGCAGTTTCTTTCAGATTGAAAACAGTTTTTATGAGAACAGGGCCATACTGGTTCATGTTATATATCAAAGTCAAGTTACAGGGTCAAATTTATGTTTTAAATCTCACTGCGTAGTTAACGGAAAACAATTACTTGAGTTTCCCTTCCCAGGTTTCCAGGGTTCTCTCAAAGCGAGTGTTATATTGAGTCCATATATGCAATTGGAAAACTTAAATATATAAACTTAATTAATTTAATATAATAATAAAATTATTCATGTATACTGGTAACTGGCACTACTTTATACAGCTATACTGTACTAGTTTATAGTACTTATACGTAGTCAGCTATTACTGCTAAATAGCTATACAGTGTGGTAGCAGAATTATTTTTGCTGCCAATAATGCCAAGTCGCCCATGAGCCACACACCACACCGCACTCACACACGGCCGCACAACCGCCCGGAACCAAATAAACCTATCAATTAAGCCGAGTAAAATTTATGTAAATGAATTTCAGCTGCTATAGCATGTGTAGCAGTTAAGAATTGATTTAACATTACTCTATACTTTCTTTCTTGCTGAACATCCCATTCCATCTCCTACTGTCATCTTGATCGACTATTCAATTGATATACTATCAAGTAAGAGCCTTCAAAGATGGATAAAAAAGAGACACAGGAAATTTCTACTACAGAGGAAATTGAGAAAATTAATAACGACAACACTGAAACAACAACGAAAACAACAACTACAACAGTCACTACGAAAGATGAATCATTCTTTAAGACCAACAAGATCATATTAATTATTGGATTAGTTATTGGATTAGCAACAGCTGGTTATTTTGGTACAAGACATGTTGTTGAAAATGATTTAATACCTGATGAATATAAAAGAATGGATGGAATAGTTGATTATTTTGATAATTTAAAAGAAATGTTACCTGATACATTACAAAGTTTACTGGATGAATCAGAAGGAGAAGAATTTCATAATCCATCTGAAGATTTTGCAATTGGTAAATTATTAAAAAAAGAAGAAGGATTATCAGTTAAATATCCAGTTGTTATGATTCCAGGTGTTATTTCAAGTGGTATTGAGAGTTGGGGATTAGAAGGAACAGAAGATTGTCCATCTGAACCACATTTTAGAAAACGTTTATGGGGATCATTTTATATGATTAAAACAATGGTTTTAGAAAAAACATGTTGGTTAAAACATATTATGTTAGATACTGAAACTGGATTAGATCCACCTGGAATTAAGTTAAGAGCAGCACAAGGATTTGAAGCAAGTGATTATTTTATTACTGGATATTGGATTTGGGGTAAAATTTTACAAAATTTAGCAGTTTTAGGATATGATTCAACATCGATGTCATCACAAACATATGATTGGAGATTAGCTTATTTAGATTTAGAAAGAAGAGATGGATATTTTAGTAATTTAAAAGCCCAAATTGAATTATCAAAAAGATTACATGGAGAAAAATCAGTTTTATTTGGTCATTCAATGGGTACCCAAATTTTATTTTATTTTTTAAAATGGGTTGAAGCAGAAGGAGAACATTTTGGTAATGGAGGACCAAATTGGGTTAATGATAATGTTGCGGCATATGTTAATATTGCAGATTGTTTATTAGGTACCCCAAAAGCAGTTCCAGCATTATTATCAGGAGAAATGAAAGATACAATTCAATTAAATCCAATTGCAATTAAAGGATTAGAGAGATTTTTTTCAAGAAGAGAAAGAGTTGATATGTTGAAATCATTTGGAGGTATTCCAAGTATGATTCCAAAAGGAGGAGATCTGATTTGGGGTAATTTAACATCATCACCAGATGATGCATTTTCAAATAATACTGAAACAGTTGGAAATTTTATTAGTTTTTCAAATGATGCAAGTATTTATTCTAGTCAAAATTTAACTATGTCTAAAGCAATTGATTTTTTATTTAGTCAAGGCCCAGATTGGTTTACAAATAGAGTTGAAGAACAATATTCATTTGGTATTGCTAAAACAAAAGAAGAATTAAAAGTTAATGAGAAGATGTCAAATAAATGGATTAATCCATTAGAGGTTCCATTACCTAATGCTCCAGATATGAAGATTTATTGTTTATATGGAGTTGGAAATCCAACTGAAAGAACATATGTTTATCATGAAGATGAAGATAAATTAATTTCTAAAATCAATATTACAATTGATAATGAGAAATCGAATGCAGTTAGATTAGCAGATGGAGATGGTACAGTTTCATTAATTTCACATGCAATGTGTCATAGATGGGCCCAAGAAGGAGATAATATTTATAATCCAGGTAATTCTAATGTTACAATTGTTGAGATTAAACATGAACCAGACTCATTTGATATTAGAGGAGGAGCTAAGACAGCTGAACACGTTGATATTTTAGGTAGTGCTAGATTAAACGCCATGTTATTGAAGATTGCAAGTGGACATGGAGATGAAATTTCCAGTTCATTTATTACTAAATTGAATGAAATTGTTAGAGGTATGGATTTTTAATTAGTTTATTAATATTATTATTATTGTTCTCTTTTTGATTTTGATTTTACTTTCCATTCTGCTTATAGTACGTTAACTTATAATTTATTTAATACAAGTACTGAAGTACACATATATAATCGAATAAATCTGTCAAGTAGCCTTAACTCCTTACTGTGAAAATACACGCGCTAAAATACGCTACAAAGCCTGTCAAATAATACGGTCACTCACAATACCATCAACCCTTTAAACCAGCACAATTACGTGAACTCTCAATGGTACTCTGCTCCCTACTACACTGAACTATCCCATCACCATCACCACCACCACCCAAACCCCAGCTCCCTCCACGCCAACTCTCCCCCAGCAGGCCCGCAGCACGCCCGCTCGAATCCGACCCTGGCCCCATACTAAACACCCTCCCGCGCACCGCGCCTCCTTCCCAATCCGGCCGTAAACAAACAACACGTTTAAAGAAAGCGCGACACACAGAAAAGAAAAACATAAACAAACCTTCAACAAATCAACAACAAATGGTCAATTTATCCTCTCCTGTTCTTTCTTCTTCCTCTTTTTCCTCATCATTTCTTCCCAATTTCTTCCCATTTCATTTGTGTTTCTTACTGTTATTGCATTTCGTCATTCCACTTTCTTTATTTCTTCTTCTTTCCCGTTCTTTCAATATGATTTCTTCTTCTTCAAGAATTGCTTTGGCTCCTTTATCATCCTCAAATTTGAACAACATCAATAATAATAATAATAATAACAACAAATCAAAATCATTTAATGGTTTCACTAAATCATTCTATACTACCAATAACCAAATCTCAACTCCTGCTCCTACTCCAATCAAATCATTTAAATCTTCAACTCCTTCAATTAAAAGAACTTTAACTGTCTCCACTAATAACAATGGTAAAATCATTAAAAGATCAAATACTGATATAGCAACCCTTTCATCTTTAAAATCAATTATTAATAATAATAACAACAATAACAACAACACCCAAATAATCAATAAAATCTCTCCAAAAATGGAAAGAGCTAGAAATTTAAAATTAAAATTACAATTAGCTTATTATAAAGTTAAAACTCATCAAACTGATGTTACTTTGAATGATTTGAAATTACCTTCAAATATTGCTTCAACTCCTTTAAATCATCCTAATTTAAATAAAACTAATGCAAAAATTCATAATATTACTTCAAATTCAAATGCAATGGTTGATTTATTAGCTGCTTCTTCTCCTTTATTAATAAAAAAACAACATCAAGTTAAAAGACATTTAGGTGTCTCTTCTAAAAGATCAGTTAGTTTCTTAGATGATATAGTTAAAAAAAGAGGTACTAGTGCTAATCTAAAAAGAGCTTCATTAATCTTTAATTCTGTTAAAGAAGTTAATTCAAATAACGATAATGATACTATTAAAAACCCTTTACCAACTCCAACTTCAGCTACTTCACAATCAAACAATGACGATAAAAATAACAATCCATTACGTATTTTAAATCAAACTTCTCCTTCTAAATTCTTAATCTCTTCAAATCCAATTAATCATCATTCAAAAACTAAATTACCTCCAATTCCAAAATATGCAATTATTACTCCTGAATCCCCAGCTTGTGAAACTTTCCCAGCTAATTCTTTATTACCTTTACCTACTAATAATACTAATCATCGTCATACTGAATCTGATTCAACCATATTACAAAATAATTCATCAATCCTATTAGCTACTCCAATTTCAAAATCAAAATCTTTTAATGGTAAAAATATCAATAATAACAATACTAGTAATCCAATTTATAGAAAGAAAGAAATTGAAACAACTAATACAGGTGATGAAACTGAAACTCAATTATTATCTAGTCCAACTAGATTATTAAGTACTCCAAGTTCAATTGGTGCTGCTCGTTGTCTGTTACAATTAGCTAAACGTTAAATTTATTATTATATTTAGTTCTTATTATTACTTTTAGTCATTATTACTTTTAGTTCTCTCTATTCATCATATCATATCATATCATCTTTTCTCTCATCATTTAATCTACCTCTCCTTTTTTTTTTGTTTTGTTTTTATTTTTTTGTCTTTAGATTTCATTTATTCTTCTTATACAATATTTTTAATGATTTATTTTTTTATTTGATTCACCATACTTGAGTTTTGTTTTTTTGTTATGTTTGATACATCTTTTATTATATTATATTTTTATGATCATATCATTACTGATCTTTGTTTTTTTTTTTTGTTATATTTTTAATGAGTGTATTATTACTTCTTATTTCACTTTTATTGTTATTGTTATTGTTATTTTTTATTTTTATTCACTTTACTGACTGAATTATTATTATCTTATATTATATCTTTTTGTTTTTATTATCTTATATATTAAATTTTTGCTCTCTATTTTTTTTTTTGGCTTATCTTCTTTCTTTGATATAAATTATACAAAAGTTTCCATTTTTTAAAATCATCATTAAATTAAAACGAATGTAAATTAATTAATTATACACAACATAGAACTAAATAAACTATATACCATTAAGGTTAATTAACTTTCTTTTTATCATCTTTCTTACTAAACATTTTATGAAATGATTCTAAAAAAATTCCAATAAAAACTAATAATAATCCATTCCATTGAATTAAATTTAATTTATGACCAAATAAGAAAACACTTAAACACATAGAAATCATTTTTCTAGTAACTGTAACAGTAACCAAAACAATTGATTGAAATTTTTCTAATGTAATATAAATAAATATTTGTCCAATTGAACCTAATAAACCAAATAATAAAATATCATATAATACATTATATCCATTTTCAATTAAAAATTTAAAAAAATATTCAAATTCATTTGTAAATATTAATGTATAAATACTTGTAATTAAAAAATTTAAAAAATTTAATCCTGACATTAAATGACCACCTGTAAAACTCTTATTTTTTTTAAATATTTGATCTTGTGTTGAATTAGTTAATCCATCCATAAACAATGAAACTATCAATAATGCTAAACCAATCAATTGATCATTACTATCATGCTCTTCAATACTTGATTTCTTCTTGGATTGATTACCTAATGTAAATATTGAAACTCCTAATGTTATAATTAATGCAACTAAATATTTATAAATTGGAAATTTAATACGATAAACAATTAATGAGACTAGCATAACTGGAATCAATTTACATGATTTAGCTAATAAAAAAAACAAATAATCAATATAATTTAATGATTTATAAGAAATTTGTGAAGATAAAGATTGAGTAATTGAAATAATTAAAAAATTTTTTAAATTTAATAAATCATTAAATAAAAAATTTATTGGTGTTTCAAAATGTTGTTGTTGAATTGATAAATATATTGTACCTATTATAATTGCAAAAAATGATTGAATTATATTTATAATTAATGTTGATTTAAATTTTTTAATTTCAGTTTCATTATTATTTTTTGAATAATTTGTAAAATTTATCTTTTCTTGTAAATATGACCATGTTAAAAATGATGCATAGATTCCTAAAACACATATTATTAATGTTATTATTGATGCTTGTTTTTGTTTTTGTTCTGGTTTTTGTTCTGATTCTTCTTTATTTGTATTTTCAAGAGATATTTTTTCATTTTTAATCTGGTTTTCAACTATTGTTTCAGTGATCTGAGCACCTGATGAAACTGATGATTCCTGTTCTGATCCCATTATTTTTTTAATGAATCAACTAAAAGAAAATAGCATTCATTTTTTTAAGTTTTTTGGTTTGAAAATGATAGTTGTTCTTAACTGTTTTCCAGTTATCTGGCTGTGCTACGTGGCACGGTAAAAACGGTTATCGTGGCGAATTCGAGCAAGGCTGTGCTGTATTTATCAAAAATGATTTAATTAAATGTTTTCAATTAACAGTATAATAGAGTATATCTAATTAAGTATTAAATATTAATTATTTATAAATTATAAAGTAAATTAATTAAAAATAAAAAAAGTGAAATAATAATATACAACCAAGTCAATTAACCAAATATCGCAAAAATAAAAGAAAAAAAAAACGATTCCTAAAACAAAGAGAAATAAAATAAAACAAAAGTCAAAATAAAAAACAAAAAATTAATATCTTAAAATAATCAAATAAAATTATTTGGTTCACATAAAGTTAAGCAAAATCTGAAAGTCGATGCTTTTCTACCAACAACTTCAACAACACCATTATGACGACGAGCCTTTGGTGAATAACTTAAACTAGTTCTATCAAAATGAAGTTTTTTATATGATTTAGCTTTCATTAATAAAGTTGGAAATTCTTTACCATCAGATTTAATTGTAAAATGAACATTTGAAGGAATAATTAAATTCATATAAGTATCATCATTTGAAAATGGAACATCATCTAATAATGATTCATCTTTATCTTTATCAAAATTAACAAATATTGTATTAATTGGAGTTTTAGAATTTATAATAAACCAACAATTAATATGTTTTAATTGTGTTGTAATACCTAAAATTTTCTTTGTTTCTCTTCTATTAACATGAATTTTTAAATGTTTTAAATTTGATGGTATTAAATCCCAAATTGGATCATCTTCCATTTGTTTAACATTATTTATACCAAAATATGAGATATGTTGTGCATTAGTAATATCATAATAAATTAATTGATTTGCTAAACATTGAAAATGTTGAACATATTTAGGTAATTTAATTAATCTACCATATTCAATAACATTTAATAAATCATAATTAACAATTAAATCAGTAGTTTGATTTGGAATAGATTCAAATGTTTTAACATCAATAACACCTCTTCTTTTAACTGTAGGTTCAACATTAATAAAACAATATAAATGTAATGATAATAAATTAGTTAACCCTTTAAAAGTTGAATCTGTTAATTCTGTAGTAAAAATAATTAATGATCTAATTTTATCATTAACAAAATCAAATTTCTTAAATATACAATCTTTTAATTGAAGATCTCTAATATTTGAAAGTCTACTAACTATATCACTATAACCTGGAAATGTAGATTCATCACTTGCAAAATTATCTTTAACATATTTTCTAGTTTTATTTGTTGTAAGACCAAGTTTATTAGAAATTAAAGCATCAGAAAGTTCAAATTTTGAAAGTTTATGAAACACTGTATTCCAAGTAATTTGTACATTTTCTTTATTTCTTTTAGCAAATTCTAAAATAGGAGAATGAACATGACGTCCTTTAACATGAAGTGTCAGTTTATCTGTAAGTAAAAGAATATTTCTATAATTAGCAATTGCATTATAACCTGAAGAAGTAATCAATCTTATATGTTTAAATTTCTTTTTTGTTTTAATTAAACTAATTAAAGAAATAAAATGTGGAATATCCAGATAATTCATACAAATTGATGTAACTTTTTTAAAAAAAGCTGGATTTTTCAGTAGTACAAATGCATATTGATCTAATAATTCAAAATCTTCAATATCTTTAGTTTTAATTAATAATGATATTGCAAATAAACATTCATTTTTTTCAATTGATTCTAATAATCTTGGAACTTCACCTGCTCTTATATTAACATTAAGATTTGGAACAAATTCAATTCTTGGTTGTTGAACAGGTAGAGGATTGTCATTATTATTACGATCTAAAGGACCAATTCGAGGAGCAAAAATATTATCAGCTTCAGCAGCAAATTCTTCATCTTCATCCTCGTCTTCATCTTCATCATCATCTTCGTCCATCTCTTCAATAACATTTTCATTCTCATTATTATTTTCATTTTCATTATCATTGGCATTTGCAATTGCATTATTTCCTTCAATATTCACATTTTCATCATCATCATCATCAATTACTATTGGTTGATCTTGACGACCAGCTTGCAAAGGCTGAGGTGGTTGCTCATTTCTATTTCTATTGACTCTAACAGGGGCAGCCCTAACAGCTCTAACATCTCTTTCCATTTGTTCCATAATACGATTTCTTTCTAGTCCAAACCGTACTGTATGTTCTCTTAGACGATCTGTATGTAATCTAACAGCATCCCTAATAGCGAAAGCAATTTCATGAGCATTAGGATTAACATTAGCATTAGCATTGGCTACTTGAGGTACATTTTGAACTATTTCAGGTGGATCCAGATCAATTATTGGAGGTTGTTGTTGCTGCTGCTGCTGTTGCTGCTCTTGTTGTTGTTGTTGTTGTTGTCGTTCTCGTTGCTGATCTAAATGTGCAAATATCGCCGCAAATTCTTCCTCTTGGTCATCATCATCTGGCACTTGTTGAACTCGTTGAGGTTCTTGAACAGGTTGAGGTTGAGGTTCTTGGACAGGTTGAGGTTGAGGTTGAGGTTGAGGTTGAGCTGGTTGAACTTGATTAGCTTGAATGGGAGGTAAAGGAAAGTTTGGAGGATGACGTCTTAACATTCTTAAAAAATCGTCAATAATTGGCTGACCTGGAGCATTATTATCATTTTGATTTGGTTGTTGTTGACCTATTCTTTGTTGACCTAATCTTCTATTTCTTAAAAGCATTCCAGCATCCAATATTCCACGATGTAAACGTTGTAATACAACATCAGGACATGCAGGATATAAACCAATTGAAACTTTTTCAATTTTACAATTTGGATTAACAGATAATAAAACATAAAGTTCCATAAAAGTTGTAGCATTAACTCTATATTTTGATTTTATTTTATTAATTGTTTTCACAGTAACTATAATATATCTTGAATCTTGAAAGAAGTATTTGAATGAAAATGAAGGATGGGGTTGGGAAAACAGAATAGCCTTAAATATGTTGGGCCATCCAACAATATTTGGTCTTGCTTCACGAAGTAAATATGCGACAATAATCTGCCTGAGTTCGACTGGTAATCCCATAGCCAACCCAAGCGGATTAGGTATTTGATCTTCGGACATTGTGATGGACAGAAAGTTGTGTGAAGTTGTGAATTTGGGAAGAAGTTGTAGAAGTTGTGGGCATATCTATCCTGTTTATGTTTACCAATCAGTTTATTTCAATTCTGTTTCGTGATGAAAACATGGCGCAGCATTCTGAAATCCGGCATTTGACTTGTGGCGCATGCCAGTTCCCCGGGCCGCTTACGTAAGACGCTGAATTAGTGAACATTTTCCCAGTTTGTTGTACGATGGTTGGCTGCATGTTCTGGCAGTCTAGATCGGCAGGGAATAGGGCCTGATGAGTTAAGGAGCACAGATAGGAGACAGGGTATTAAATGGAGTAAATACAGTGAAGTGTACCTGAAGTGCCTTAACTTAACTCAACTAGCTCGCGTGCAAGTAAATATAGCAAACTCTTGTTCAACTCTTGCTACACAAACAGCTGATACAGATACTACTAGATTATCTAATGTTGTACGAATATAAGAAGTTATTCCCTGTTCCCTCTATCCTATATATCTACGTAATTCAGTAATTATAAAACTCATTTGGTTTGTGAATGTCGACAATTCCCCACCGACCTCTCTCTAGTCGATCGACGAGTCCGATTTATACACTCAGTCCGAGTTTCATAACCTCTGGAAATAGCTCTT
>JAJLZM010000270.1:0-56609 GCA_030572235.1 Ambrosiozyma kamigamensis
ATAAGAAAATTTGTAAGGAAACAGCACTACCACCATAATATAAGAAAGTACCAACTGCAATACCAGCAATTAAACCACAAATAACAGGTAATGGATATGCTCTAGCAGATGAACTTGTAGTAACACCAACACCACCAACAAAAACGACAGCTTCTAAACCTTCTCTTAAAGTGGTAATGAATGGTAAGATAAATAAAGCGTATTTCTTTAATAAGTAACTCATCTTAAATCTTTCTCTTTTTGTAGCTGGAGGTGTAATCAAAGCTCTAGCAATTTTAACTCTCCATTTAGCTTGTAATTTATTAATTCTTAACATAGCAACACCCATTAGAGTAATTAAAACAGTTGCAATGATACAAAAGACACCTTCCCATATATCTTCAGAATTACTATAAATATCATGACCTAAAGAATAAAAGACACCAATAAAAGCACAACCAATAACTAAACAAATAAAAACACCTAATATTGACCCAATCCAAATTTGTTTTAATAAGCTTTTATAAAGATCAGGATATTTCTTACCAATACTTTGTTTAACAAATGCTAATAAAACAGAAATAACAATAACTGCTTCTAAAGTTTCTCTAAAAACAATGAAAAAAATTTCAACGTTGAAAACGTTAGTCATTATGAATTAATTTTTATATCTCTATGTAGCTTTCTTTTTCCTTTAATATGGTTAGAACCAGCTATAAACCTAGCTATTTGAAAAGAGGGATATATGTTTAAAAAAGATGAAAAGATGCAAAAAGGAAAAAAAGAGAGGTAAGTAATTGCATTTTATGGAGGTGGGGGATAATTGAATTTATTTATACTTAGCCAGTTGGAGATTGAAAAGATAATTTAAATTAGGATTATCGTACGCTCAGTGGTCAATTCATTTAATGCAATTAATTGGGATCGGGAAAGTGCCTTATAGGGAAGTTACTACCAAATATGAATTATATCATCATTCATCTTATTCGGACTTTTCCCGGTACGTGTCGAAAACAGTCGAATAATTAATTTGAATTATATATAATTTGTAAAAATCTACAAATTTTGAACAATGAGAACAATTAATCAACGTTATTGTACGCTGACTTGGCTGTTCTTGGCTGCTCCAGCATGGAAATCAGTTGTATAGTCTTGTATGTGTGTATCAGCAATACTCTGTATGTTTGTGAGGTACCCTGCAAGAGTCAAGACCCGTACGTACCGTTATACAGGAGATGATTTAAAAAATTTTAAAAAGAAAGATCGAACATCCAAGATCTATAGCTGTAATTAGGAAATAAAGGAATAAATAAAATGATTGTATCGGCTGAAACAGAAACAGCGCCGCATTTCATGAATCTGGTTGTCTCTTTTTTAATTTCCGGTGGTGAAATTTTTTCAATTGAAGCTGCATTATTGGCTGGAGCAGTGCTGAGGGATATTGTATCTAGGTATGTATCTTACGTGGGTTATACTGTAGATGACTACGTATACTCTGACTCTGTCTGGCCAAACCAATTGGGCACTTTCAGAAATTAAACATTTTTAAGGTTATTTAGGCGTTACTAAAAAAACCGGCCCCGCGAATAACTGATCGATCTGATTATTATTTTTTATATACAAATTTTATACAAATTAAATTAACAGGAAAACTTGGGAACAGAAATTTTAGAGAAGAGAGAAAGAACTGGCTACAAAAAATACTCCATGCAGACTATATAAAAGGAAATAATATTATAAAGAATGAAATAATAAGAAATGGTATAATAAATAATTTAAAAATAAATTATCCACAATTATCTGAATGTTTGAAATGTTGGTTTGAATTAACTTTAATCCTTTAATCAAATAAGATGGATTTCCTCCTATTATTTTTTCTCAACAAGCAAATGAAGTAATAAAGTATGATGAAAAAATTGAAGGATATGAATTGGAGCATTTAATTCATAAAGAAAATAGAAAAAAGATTAAGAATGATCTTATTAGAGATTTCTGTATTAGAACCGATGGTTTAACATACAGTAGTAGAAGTAAGAAAATAGTTGTTAAAGCTCAATTATTGATTGGAGAGAAAAGGTTCAGAATATGAACCTCAAATGGTTCAGGTACTTAATTTCAAGTTTATCTAAACAATTTTATAATAACAATAAAAATAAACACTTAATAAAATCGAGAAAATTCAACAGAGAAAATGTAGCTTTTGGAATGGAAAAATTAATGGTTCTTCTTAATTTTACTGTTCAGGCATTTGTATTTAATTCTTGAAATTGAGAAGGTTGCTGCTGATAGAAAAAATCCTGTCGACTGTAACATTAATAGTAATTTATTCACCTTTCTGACCCAGAGGTGCTTATTGACACCAATGCTCGACAAGTTCATCAAAGCACAATCGAAACCCCATCCAAAAAAATATTAAAATTGAATTAAATATCTTTTTCTTTCTCTTTCTCTTTCTCTTTTTCTTTTTCTTTTTCGTTAGTAACTAGTAATTAAGATAACCTGGTGCCAATTATACTGTAACTAATGATTCAAGTAACGAAAGAGAAAATTATGCATCTAAAGCAACAATATGATATATAAAGTATTTGAGTTGTTTATAAGATCATGCCAATTAAGCAGAAACAGTTGTTGGATGAAATAAAAGGTTCAACAGAAACAAGATGGAGAGACAGGCAAGGTGATTTGGTTAATCATCTTGTAACTTGGTAAAGTTGTGAAGAAAAGTTTAAATATTAATGATTCAACTCTTGATATATACAAACATTGCGGTATTCCATTGGGTGGTGTCGATAAAATTCCAAAGGATCATCCAATGTATAAAACAATTGTTGTTATGGTTGCTTTAATCAAAGCTAGATTCATGGAGGAGTTATATCGATATGATTAAAACCAAAGCAGATCAAAACAATTGGCCTGAAGCAGATATTTTATTTGAACACGATGTAAAGTGAGGACCTTCAAAAATTCAAGCAAACCCAATACAATCAATACATCACAGCAAATATTGATTTAATTAGAAAAGATCAGATGTCCGTTCAATCATTTAAAGCTTTGGTCCTGTCACTATTTAAAGGTGTTCCATTTGGTTCTCAAAAAGAAGATGTTATTGCTGCTATTGAGGACCATCAAAAATTGAATGAAAGACTGGTCCATTAACGACAACAGCTAACTATGTGAATTTTGCTTAAAGTTCCTAAGACTGTTGCTGAAACTCAAGTCATCGCTGAACACATCATGCTCTATACTATAAATGTTGCTAATACTCAAACTGTTGCTCGTGGCGATTCTTCTTCTGCTAATTCTGATGCTATGGATTTAGATGCCTTGTACTGGAACCCTGGCAGATTTAATCACAAATTGAATATCACTCTAAAGATTGTTACAAACTCACAGATCAAAATGCTAAATGTGGATTTCAATTTATTAGTTACCAAGCAACAGAAACCAACATTATAAAGATTCTGATCTTTTAACCTTCTATCAACAATGGTGCAGAAAATGTACTATCAAAATGATTTATATCATTACCGGGTCATCAAACAAAAATGAATCAAATTGATGGATACCAAATAAAAATGGGACAACTAAAACTTCTAAGAAGTTTCTGAACTTCTGAGTTCAGCTATAACTAGTATTTCTGGGAGCAGAAAGGACAATTTCAGATGCTATTGAACTAGAGAAGTGACTGCTCCTTCTTTAATTTTTTGTTTTCCAATTAAATTAAATTTTCAACGTTTCTTTGGTGTAGAGGTTAATGACTCCGGAATAGACAGCCACGGCGACGATATCCGGATCTGTTAAAACGGGCAGAGAAATAAATAAATCTTTTAAATTTTTGGGGCATGTAAAAAAAGAAGAAGATAGTGCCCATATAAAACCAATCATAAAAGTTATTACATTATGTTTCCTATCAATTTAACTACAATATCAAGAAATAATGCCCCCACAATATCTTTGCTCTTTTAAAATCAAATATCCAAATGATTCAAAAGTATTTACACCATCTCAAAAGCAAGTTAAAGGTACTGCCCATATTCAATTTGTTGGTGATACAGACCTTTCAAGATCAATAGTTGTTGAAATTGGTTTTAGAGGTGGCGAACAATTAGTTTATAGAACAGTTGTTGGTTCAGTTAATGATATTTTAGAATCAAAAAAAGATTATTCTAATTTTAAAGTTCCTTCAGAAGAAGAAAAGTTGATTGCACATATTTATCATAATTTAACAACTGATTCTTTTAATTATTCATCAACTGAAACTTTTAATGATTTAAATTCAAAGGAAAAAGAAAAGGAAAAAGATTCTTCTGATGCTTCTAAAATTGAAACTAATTTCAATTTTGAATTTCCAATTGATGAGAAAAGATGTATTTCTTCATGTAATACATTTGCTTATAGTAATTCAATTGACGGTCATGGCATGGGACACATGCATTTGAATATTGCTTATCAATTATATACAAGTGTTTATTATGAAGAGGATGCAAATGAAGATCATAATATACAGTATGTTTTACCTTTGAAATATCAAGATCAATATCATGATTATTCACCACCTGAAGCTTTAGAAAAAGAACCTATTTCAGAAGTTGTTGGAACTTATAAAAAGAAATTAAAGAAATATATTACTTCAGATGATGGTTCATTAGTTGAAAATACAATGATTAAAGCACATAAAAATACAAGACATGTTAGAAAATTATTTGATCCAGCTTATAAAAAAGCAAATTTAGATAAAGTTGCTCAAGATGTAGAATTAACAGTTGAATGTGATATTGCAGAAGATATTTATTTACATTCTAATTTTGATCAAATTCCAATTACATTTAAATGTACAATTGATGATTTTTCTCATTTTATATCTGATAATGGAAAATCAACTGGATTAGGTTTATTTAAAGTTGAATCTGCAGTTGTTGTCTTAATTCAAAAAACATCATTAAAACTACCAGGAACTAAAAAAGTTTATAAATCTAAAAGTGAAATTCCTTTAACTGATTTATATTTCTTAAAGACTGATAAACCAGAAAAATATATTGATATTGCAAATTTTAAGATTGATAAAGATGAGTCAGAATCTGGAACTGAATCTGGAACTGAATCAGAATCAAAAACTTATTCATATGAAACTACATTAAGTGAATTTTTTTATCATGATAATGAAAATAAAAAAACATTTTTACAATGTTTATCAAATCCAATTCCAGGAAATTTTGAATATGATGATATTTCAAATTATAATTATTTTAAATTAAGATTAAAAATTAGTAATGATCAAATAGAAGAAAATATATCATATTGGTTTGATTTTAAATCATCATTTAATAAATATATTGATGATGATCTTTTTGATGATGAGATTTCTGATGATATTAAACTTACTACTACTACTGATCTAAGTTTAGAAGTTCTTGAAAAAGGTGTTGAATTGAAATTGATTGATCCATTAATTCAAAAATTATTTGAAAATTCTACAATTGGTAAATTCTGTTTAATTAAAGATATTTCAAATGATGAAACATTAAATGGAACTACTCTTTTACAAAAATGCTTTGCATTTATTGATGGATTTAATGAAGGAACTGAATTTTGTGAAAATATTAGTACTATATTTCAAGCTGCTTCCACTATTGCGACTATTATTGCTAAGTGAATTCTTCTTTAACCTAATCTTTTAGTTTTTCTTTTACTTCTCTTGTTTTAACGTTTGTTTGCATTTTCACTTCTTATCATTTACTTCTTTAACGTTTGTTTGCATTTTCACTTCTTATCATCTATTTCTTTATTCATTTGAAACATTAAACATTAGTTCGTTCTTTTCAATAACAATAAACCTAAAATTCAAAATAATATACAAAAATAAAATACATAAATAAATAGTAATTAGTAAAATAAATAAATAACCCCCGAAAAAACCAGAAATAGAACAAATGAATCAAAACAAAATTCAAAATGCATTACAAAATCAAATTCATTCACTCTTAACAAAACATTAAATCAAAATAAATCAATTTTGGTTTCTTGGACTAATTAATCCATCAGATTGGCCAGTTAAATCTAAATAATTTTCAGTATTACCAGCACCATTACCAACATAAGGAGTATGGGCATTATCACAAACTTGTTTCCATTCATCAGTTAATACAACTTCTTTTTGTAATGCTAATGGATCTTCAACTAATGTTATAGCCATTCCTTGTAATAAATGCCATTCAATATGACAATGGAATAACCAAACAC
The DNA here is from genome assembly GCA_030572235.1 of Ambrosiozyma kamigamensis. Classification (NCBI taxonomy): domain Eukaryota; kingdom Fungi; phylum Ascomycota; class Pichiomycetes; order Pichiales; family Pichiaceae; genus Ambrosiozyma; species Ambrosiozyma kamigamensis. The sequence continues at coordinate 6,220 of JAJLZM010000270.1, forward strand.
CAGGATTATTAGCTTTAAATCTGATTCTAAAATATGATCTTGGTTTAACATTAACTGTATCTCTAACTGCAGGATAAGGAGATGGAGTAAAAGGTAATGATGGATTATAATGACCACTAAAATCATCACCTTTTTCAATAATTTGAAAAGCATGACCATGTAAATGGAAAGGATGACTTGTATTATGGCTACTATTTAAAATAATTTCAACAATTTCATCTTTATCTAAAACAAAAGAATTTGTACTTTCACCATAAACTAAAGGATCAGTAGCTAAATCACCAGCTGATAAAACAGTACCTAAAGTTGGAACTTTAGCAGGAACATAAGAAATATTATTGAAAAAAAATGCAAAATGACCATTTAATTTACCTTTAACTGCATCAATAACAATTGTATAATCAGGTTCAGGTAAAAGTTCTTCACGGAAATTACCTAATGGAATTGAATTGATATCATCAAATACATCCTTATAACTATTAATTTCAATTGGATCTGGTTTATTTAAATTTTCATCATAAATAATATAATTAGTTGCATTAACAACTAAATCATTTGGAATATTAAATAACATTTTAACATCCATATTTTGCATAAATGCAAAATTTTTAGTAATATCTTTTTTAGTATGAATTAAAACATCATATCTTTGACCAGCAGTAATATATAATAAATCAGTTTTATATTTTTCAATTTGAATACCATCAATTGCAACAATTTCAAATGAATGATCTTCCATAAATAAATATTGAGAAACAAAACCACCAGTATTTAAAATTCTAACTAAATAAGTAGTATCTGGTTTAACTGACCAAGTATAATTTCTAGTTTCATTAAATAACATATTTGAAGGAGTTAATGAAGCACCCTTTGGATTTTTTTCATGATCTTTAAAAAATGGAATTAATTCAGATAATGTACCATGATACCAATCAGAAACAGTTAAAATTAATTCTTCATCATAATCATAAGGATAATCAGGGTCATTAACAATAAAAGCACCTTTAAACCCATCAGTATATTGACCAGATGAATGAGAATGATACCAATATGTACCAACTTGATCACCAACAGTAAAATTATATTTCATTGTTGTACCAGGTTCAATATGACATTGAGTAGCCATTGCAGCACCATCCATCATAGTATTATTTGTTTGATAAAGTCCATGAACATGTAAAGAAGTTGGTTCATTTTCAAGATCATTGGTTAAATAAATAACAACTCTATCACCTTTATCAACTCTAATATTTGGCCAAGGATATTCACCATTACAAGTTATAACTTTTCTTTCATAGTTACCATCTGGATTAGCTATACCCCAACCAGCAGTGAAATTAAAAGTATGAGTAGTTTCAGCAAAGGCAAAGTGACATTTTAAACTTAATAGTAGTAGTAGTGTAATTAAAATCTTCATTAATTAAATGATATTAGTTTTTTTGTAAAATGAATAGAAAGAAGAAAGAAAGATATAAGGAGAAGGCAAAAGAATAAGAAGAGAAAGGTTTATATTTGATTCATTATGAACATTTGTTTGAACTGTTTAGATAAATGGCAAAAATCAGCTAAATAGTATTAACAGATCAAAAAATATTGGGAGCAGATGATTTGAAAACAGTTAGAGCGCGTAAGCGAATAAACATTGCCATACACACGTGACTGCCAGTTGAATTAAATTGACCAATAACCAATAGTAATAGCACGTGTCGTTACATTCATATGCATCATTACTGATAGTGTAACTGATAATCAACTGATATATATGAGGTATTTTATTGATATACTTGCTAGTCATTGTGGTAGGGCGTCTTTAATCCTTTTATGTGAGCTAGGTGGGATAGAAGATGATAAATCTATGATATATACTGTATCTTGAAAAAAAAATAGTGTGGTAAAATCAATGAATTTCTAGAAGTTTCTGAAGTTTCTAGATAGCCTGATTCAAACATACAGCCAAGAAGAATCAGTGCAACAACATCATAAAGATATGGGACCATAGGAAACGTGGTGGTGGTGAATGATGATAATGAATTGAATCAATTGATGATGTTTAATATGTTTAATTTCTATGATATAGCAGTACGCGTAGTAATTGGAAATTGGTGATACGTATAGTGGTAATGATGATCGCACAGCTAGTTAGCGATGATATGGTTTGTATTGGACCGTTTGGATGATGAATGAATGAACTGTAGTCTATAACTAACTGTAAATTGCATGAATGAAGTCATGATATCATATACTAGAGTCAATTGAATAGTAGAGGCTATTATAGAGGTCAATTGATTACCATTAAATTGAAAAGTTTTGTAAAAGTTAAGTTGTTAACTATCTGAATAGCAGGCGTACAACTTTGAATTCTTTTCTAGAGTAACTAAGATGAATTGTTTAATATTTACAAGTTATGAGCTATAATGAAAGAGTGTCCCATCAGTCAATTGAATCCTATAAACCCAACAATGTGAAAGCAAACAAGTAAAACCTGTATAAAAAACCACGATTTTTTTCAGTTCCATCTCTGTTGATTGGATCGTCTGAGATTTTTCATATTAAGTCCGAGCAGACAACATGACGGAGTACAATTAACGTACACTGAATGAACTGTTGCAATATGTATATATGAATTTGACTTGATGGAGGATAAGGATGACACAGCACCAGAGTGTGCCATTGAGTGATTATAGTGGTGATTGTTGTGTTGATATAGCTTGGGAGCAGACTGAGAAAGTACCGAGAAAATAAGCTGATTCTCTGCTCTGTCGCAATGAAGTGGACCGGTCTTTGCTGCCAGAAAAGATTCGGTAAGGCTTGCTCCTATGAACAGCTAGGTTTAATTAAATTATGCCATCACATGGTGGCCTATAAAAGAACTCCTGTTTCCTGTTTTTTCAATTGGCTTCAACTGTCAACTCTCATCTTTTTCTTTCTCCAGAGAATTTCATATTTTCACATTCACTTAAGTTTAACTTACATTTTATTATTACAATCATGGCTATCACTGTTGGTATTAACGGTTTCGGAAGAATTGGTAGATTAGTTTTAAGAATCGCCATTGAAAGACCAGATATTAATATCGTTGCTATTAACGATCCTTTTATTGGTGCTGAATATGCTGCTTACATGTTCAAGTATGATTCTACTCATAGATTATTTAAAGGTGATGTTACCTCTGATGGTAGTTCAATTGCCATTAATGGCCATAAAATTAAAGTTTATCAAGAAAGAGACCCAACTAATATTCCATGGGGTAAAGATGGTGTTGATTTCGTTATTGATTCAACTGGTGTCTTTAAAGATTTAGCTGGTTGTCAAAAACATTTAGATGCAGGTGCTAAAAAAGTTATTATTACTGCTCCTTCAAAAGATGCTCCAATGTTTGTTGTTGGTGTTAACCATAAGAACTATACTGCTGATTTAAACATTGTTTCAAATGCTTCATGTACTACTAACTGTTTAGCTCCATTAGCTAAAGTTGTTAACGATAACTTTGGTATTGAATCTGCTTTAATGACTACTGTTCATTCAATTACTGCTACTCAAAAGACTGTCGATGGTCCATCTCATAAAGATTGGAGAGGTGGTAGAACTGCTTCTGGTAATTTGATTCCATCATCAACTGGTGCTGCTAAAGCTGTTGGTAAAGTTATTCCAGAATTAAATGGTAAATTAACTGGTATGGCTATTAGAGTTCCAACTGTTGATGTTTCTGTTGTTGATTTAACTGTCAACTTAAAGACTCCAACTTCATATGAAGAAATTGCTGCTGCTTTCAAGAAAGCTTCTGAAGGTGAATTAAAAGGTATTTTAGGTTATACTGAAGATGCTGTTGTTTCATCTGATTTCTTATCTGATGTTAGATCTTCAATCTTTGATGCTAAAGCTGGTATTTTATTAACTCCAACTTTTGTTAAATTAATCTCTTGGTATGATAATGAATATGGTTATTCTGCTAGAGTTGTTGATTTATTACAATATGTTGCTTCTGTTAGTGGTTATTAAATTTATTAATTTAAATCTTCAATTCAATTAGTTCTATGAACTAACTCTTCTTTTTTTATAAGTTTCAGAATATCTTTTCCTTTTTTTCTACTTGACTTTTTTATTTTGTACGGGATGAACAAATAATTAGTTTTTATTATATTAAATTATTTAATTGTAATTTGTAAATTAAATTAATTAATGCTGCTACGATGCAGTTATGGGGTGTAATTTTATTGTAATTGAAGTGATACAACATTTGCGCTGTCGTGACTCTTTTAGCAAGTGCACGGATGCGTTTCTCAATGGCGAAAATCAAAATCAAAATTGAGAGATTCAGAGAGATGATGGTTCTCTTGGTTGTTTTTGAAGGTTTACTCAACAACTACTATAGATTTATAACACCACAATGTCAAGCTCAGACTCTTTTATCTCAGACGATGAAGAGGACTTCTGTCCTTTATGTTGTGAAGAAATGGATATCACAGACAAGAACTTCAAGCCTTGTCCTTGTGGTTATCAAATTTGTCAATTCTGTTACAACAACATTAGAACTAACCCTGAACTGAACGGAAAATGTCCTGCATGTCGTAGACTTTACGAAGATAAGAACATTGAGTACAAGACAATGTCTCCTGATGAGGTAAGATCTCAACAATTGAAAATGGAAAGAAGAAAGAAAGAAAAATTAAAACATGAAAAAGAGAAGAAAGATGCTGAACAAGCTAAAAGACATAATTTGGCTGGTATGAGAGTCATTCAAAAGAATTTAGTTTATGTTGTTGGTTTGAATCCAAATTGTGCTCCTGATGAACTGCAACCTTTATTAAGATCTGATAAATATTTTGGTCAATATGGTAAAATTTTAAAACTTGTTATTAATAGAAAAAGTACATCAACAACTACTACTACTACAAGTTCTTCTCATTCTCCTTATGGTGTCTATGTCACTTTTGCTAGAAAAGAAGATGCTTCAAAATGTATTGCTGCCGTTGATGGTTCTGTTAGTGATGGTAGAGTTTTAAGAGCTGCTCATGGTACAACTAAATATTGTTCTGCTTATTTAAGAGGTCAACCATGTCAAAATCCAAATTGTATGTTTTTACATGAACCAGGTGAAGAAGCAGATAGTTTATCAAGACAAGATTTATCAACTAGATCAATTAATAATAAATTACATGAAAGATCTGCTACAAATGGTTTAGCTCCTTTACCTCAATTTGGTTCAACTTCTTATTCAACTGATGAACATACTTCAACAACTCCTACATTAATTCATACAAATTTACATCATACAAATTCTTATGTTAATACTTCAAGTACTCGTAGATCACCTTCTAATTCTCCTCAAAGTTTAGCATCTCAATTACATCATGAAGCTTCATTACCTCCAACTGTTGCTTGGGGAAAATCATCTTCAAATCAACAATCTACTCCAGTTGTTCATAATCCTGAAATTTTATCAACTTTCCCAACTTTAGGCGATGCATTATCTCATAAACCATCTAAACCACCTCAAGCTAGAAAGAAAGAAAAGAAAGATAAAATTGATAAAGAAGTTTATATTGCTCCATTAGATGATACTTTACTTGCATTTAAAACTATTAGTGAATCAATTAATACTTTAAATAATATGGATGAATTTTCTTATTCAATTAAACCACAATTTAAATCAAATTCTAAAAAACATTCATTATTATTTCATCAATGTAAATTAGAAGATTTTACAAATAAAAGTATTTTCTCAGAAACAAATACTGAAGAATCTAAACAACATTTATTAAAAATAATTGATAATTTATTATTTACTCCATTCACTAAGAATTATAATACTCAAAAAGATTTAGCCTTTGATCCATCTACACAACAACAAATTAGAGGTGTTCCTTCACAATCACAATTACAACAACAACAACAACAAATTCCACAGCAACAACCACAAGTTCCAAATCCGCAAGCACAACAAGTTCAAGCACAATTACAACAAGCTCAAGCTGCAGCATTAGCTCAACAACAAATTCAACAGCAACAGCAGCAGCAACAACAACAGCAACAACAACAACAATTCTATCAGTCACAACCAACACGTTTCCAACAACAAATTCAACAATCACAACAACAACAACAACCAGGATCAGCAAATAGTCAACAACAACAAGCACAAGCACAACAATTCTTACAACAACAATTTTTACAACAACAACAATTAAAATTACAACAACAATTACAAGGTGCTGGTGCTATTAGTGGTGGTGTTAATAGCAATAATACTTCAGGTATTGCAACAAGTACTCCACCACCTGGTTTATTTAATGCTTCATCTGTCGTTCAACAAGCTGCTGCTGTTCAACAAGCTAGTTTACTTGATGGTAAAACTAATAGTACTGAATTATTAAATCAATTAATGGGTAAAAAATTAAGTGCTTGATTGACACATTGATCGATTGATTTTTTTTTCTACTAATATACATATTACTTTATATCTTTATATTTCTGTTTTTTATTTGTTTTTATTTTTACTGTGTATTCCCTTTTGTCTTATTATAGTATTATCATACTTATAAACTAAAAAAACCGTATCGTAAAAGTATACAAAGCAAAAGAAAAGAAAGTGAAATGAAACTATCTATACAATTATTTAATATTTATCTCTATTTCTAACAAATTTATTAACTAATGGACTACCAGAATCATTATTTAATAAATTTTGATTATATTTTCCCCAATCAATTTTATCATTCTCAGTTTCCTTTTTATTATTATTATCATCATCTTCTTTATCATCATTAACATCATAAAAACTGTAACTTACATTTGGATTAAATCTAACTGAAGTTTCACTTCTTGGTAAAATTTGTTGTTGAGCTTGTTGTTCATTTGGAACACCACCACTAGCTAACATAACATAAGTTTTTGTTGGTGATGCTAATTGTTGATTTGGTGTATAATACAAACTTTGATTATCAACTAATTTAATTGGACTTGAAACACCATCAATTGTTGTTGTTCCTTGTGTATTATTTAAATTATAATAATTATTTGTTGTATTTGTAGTAGTCATATTTGATAAATTTTTAAATCTATTGAATAATACATTAGGTATTGCAAATACAGCTAAAATTAAAACAACAAGCATAATTAATGATTTAAATGATAGTTTATGAAAGAAAGCATTAAGACATTCAGCAAATATTTCAAAATAAGCAGTTGTTGAACTAACTCTATTACCATTATATCCATTAACTTCATCATTAACTGAACTATACATACAATTTTCCCATTCAATACATTTAGATTCTAATGCAGGAACTCTAATTGATGGATCACAATTATTTCTAATATATTCTCTTTCACAATTTGAAATTTTAAAATTTAATTGATTTATTAATTTTTGAATTTTTAAATCAGCATCATTTTTAATTGATTTTAATGAAAATAATAAAATTAGTAAAAAAATTAAAATTAAAATTGTATTTAATAAAATTTGTAATATATTTGTTATATTTGTTGTTATCTGTGGATCAGAAAGAATATTTTTTATTATTTTTATAGTTGGAGTTTGCGGTTGTTGAACAATTATTTGATCTTTTTGAATTGATTGTTCTTGTTGTTTAGGAGTTATTGGATGCTTTTTTTTTGGTGTATGTAATTTTCTCTTTTTATTAGAAAATGGTTTGATAATACTAGCAGGCGATTTGAAATTAGTTGACAGAACAGTATTACTAGCAGGTGATTTGAAGTTAGTTGACAGAACAGTATTATTTGGTTTATCAAATATATTATAAGCAGATTTAACAGGATTAAGTTCAGTATCTTTAGGAGTTGACTCTAAATCATTTAATTCATTATTCAAATTTTTCTTTATATCATGATCTGATTGTTTCTTATTAATAGAAACAGATAAATTATCCAGATATTTATAATCATTGTTAACAAGGCCTGGTGATAAAGATATTCCATTATTTGCTTTTCTTATAGTTTCAGTTATTTTATTTGCATTATCATCATCACCATGAATTTGATGTAAATTTTTAACAGGAGTTAAATGTATATCGGCAGATGAAATTGAAGATATGAGAGACTCGTGAATATTTGGTGTTTGTGACATTGATGTTGTTCAAGAAGTATTATAGGAAGTTTTGAGGTTGGCTAGCTTTTGATGATTTGTTTGTTGGTTTGTTTGATTTGTTTTTGTTTTGAATTTGAATTTTAAAAAATGCGACAGCGAAAATGTTGCAGTGGCTGTGCGTGGCTGGTGTTGCTGCGCCGCGTGATTCAAGGCGACAAAGAGCAAAGAAAAGGAGCAAATCAACTGATTCAAGTGGTGGAATAGGAGGACAATAACAGAGAGGGTGTAACTGAAGAGTGTCGTAGTAGTAGTATAGGCAGCAGAGACAATAGTAGTACCCTGTATTTCCGACAAGAAACAGTGAATTTCCTGAACGAACAAACTGAAACAAAGAAACACGACAGTTCCTTCCTTCTTTAGCACTGGACTAACAAGTCAACTGGATCTCTTTATCTACTTCAACATCAAATTCACGTAAACACACAAATAGGGCTCACCCACTTTGCATTCATTCATATCCTCTGTTGCTGCTGTTACCATGAAGTTCACATACCCTGACCACCACCACCACTTACGAACTGTCACCATAGCTGGACCTTTCAACGGATGGAACCCTACTGCTAATCAGCTAACATATAACAAGAATACAAGTGAATGGGAATTAGATTCTCCACCAACACAACTGGCTTTTAATGAAAAGATTTATTTCAAGTTTATAATTGATGGTTATGATTGGAGATGTAATGATTCTTATGAAATTGAATGGGATCATGATGGAAATGCAAATAACATCGTTGTTCTTACACCACCTGTTACTTCCTCTAAACCAACTATTGAAAAGAAAGTTGAACTTACTCCTGAAGCTACAAAACCTGTTATTACTTTATCATCTAGTGAAATTATTGAAAATTATTCTCCAATAGAAGAACCACCTAAAATTGAAGAGAAAATTATTGATAACTTATCATCACCTATTACATCTGCCATCCCATCTGCATTATCATCATATGAAATTCAAAAAGAAAAATATCAAACTCCTCCAACTACAGCTACTTCATGTCCAGTTAAATCAGTTTCTTCTTCTTCCTTAGCTGCTGAAGTTACATTAGTTAATAGTCCTAATTTTAAACCCACTTCAACTCCTAATGATCCTATACCTGAATCACCAATTAAGAAGAATATTTCATCAACACCATCGCCTGTTTCTTCAAGACCTTCCACTTCTCATCAACAAGAATCCTTATCTACTCAAGACTCAACTGCTATAGATCTGGAGGCTGGTCCAATTGAACCAATTATTAAAGGTCATCAACCTAATGAAACTACAGACGAACAGGAACCTCTTTTAACTTCAGAATCAAATAATACTCCTTCAGAAGCTTCATTGATTGGTAAATTCTTTGGTGCCATTTTCTGGTTTATTAAAGTTTGCCTTTGTTGCTGTTTTGTATCCAGTGATTCAACATCAGATTCTGATAAAGTTATAACTGCTTCAACTAATATTTCTGAAGAAACTCCAATCATTTCTAATCCAGATGAAGTTACTTCTACAAGCTACAATACTACTGATGATACCACCACCACCTCTTCTCCGGAAACTTAAGTTATAATGACGTCGGTTGTTTTCTCGGTTCACACTCACTTTTTTGTTGCTGCGTTTCCTGCATATAAGATTTATTGTTTAAGCTCTATAGTTGGAGAGGATTATAACATTTCATATTTTATTTCATTTTATCCTATTGTTTTTTAACATATTACTAATTCCTATATATTTCTTTCTCTTTAATATTTTTAATATTTTTTAAGGGCCCTGGTTGTTTGATTTTCTGTGGGTCTTCTTCTATTTGTTGTTAATTTTTCTTTGCATCTTTACTTTATTTATCTCTATTTCTTGTTTTGTTCTTTTTTCTTGATTGGTTTTAATTGTTTCTTTCTTAAATTTTTTATCATTTTAATAATTAATTTAATACACTATCTTTATTACTTTAGAATATCGTCTAAGTGTTCTGTTTACAACTTATACCTAGTGTTTTAACTTCATCTAATTGATTCTGATGAAGTAGACAACTGTTGCATCGGTCTCCCTTTTACAATTAAGTTTGAACTATAATTTTTCAAATTTTTCATAAATAAATTAAAATAATGATGACAGCTTTTGGGGCACCGGTCTCTTCTCCGGACTGGCCGGATCTCCGATTCTTTGCCGCGTGTGAAAAAATGAAAATCAGAAGGACCGGATGCAAATAATCAAAATTAAAGCAGCAAAAACAACCACAACAACAGGCACACCGATAATCCACAGAAATGACCAGCATGTGTCATCCACCAGTATAAAAGACAGGTCAATTCCACTTTTACATCTTACTTTTTCAGAAACCAATTTTGATTCCTGTTATACATCCAATTAATCAATTACAATTATTATTAATTACAATGCAATACTCTACATTAGTTACAATTGCTTATACTTTAGCTATCTCCAATGCTTTACCATTAACTCATCATGATTCTGGTATTGAAAATGAATCTAAAAACTTATTATCTGTTGTTTCTGAAACAATTTCTGAATTATTAGGTGGTTCTGAATCTGTTGTTGAAATTGAAGATCCAGCTGATTATGGTAAAAAATGGAAACATTATGGTAAAGATCAAGGTAAGAAATGGAAAAAGATTGGTAAAGATGAAAAGAAGAAATGGACTCCAAAAGATCCTGAAGATAGTGATGATGAAGAAGAAGAAGAATTATCTGTTTTAGCTGAAGATGAAGCTCCTGAAGACCCACACAAATACTGGAAGCATTATGGTAAAGATCAAAAGAAGTACTGGAAACATTTTGGTAAAGACCAAAAGAAGAAATGGACTCCAAAAGATCCTGAAGATAGTGATGATGAAGAAGAATTATCTGTTTTAGCTGCTGATGAAGCTCCAGAAGACCCACACAAATACTGGAAACACTATGGTAAAGATCAAAAGAAGTACTGGAAACATTTTGGTAAAGATCAGAAGAAGAAGTGGACTCCACCAGCTGATGATGATGATGATGATGAAGATGATGAAAATGTTTTAGTTTTACTTGCTGATGAAACTCCAGAAGATCCAGCTGATTATTGGAAGCATTATGGTAAAGATCAAAAGAAATACTGGAAACACATTGGTAAAGATCAAAAGAAGAAATGGACCCCAAAGAAACCAGCTGATGATGATGATGAACCAGAAGTTATTGTTTTAATTGTTTCTGAAGATGATGATATTGAAGATCCACATAAATACTGGAAACATTATGGTAAAGAACAAAGAAAATACTGGAAGAAATTTAGAAAAGATCAAAAGAAACAATGGACTCCAAAAGAACCAGAAGATGGTGATGATGATGAAATTGTTGAAGCTTTAATCTAATTGTTTTAACTTTGATTTATTTTTACTTAATTACAATATTTTTTACGAGATTATTTGATTTTATTTTTATTCACTCCTTTCTTTCATATAATTTATTTATATAACGCGTTATACTGTTTACTATTCTGGGTTTTAATTTTAATTCTATACATCATATACTTTGTGAAACGGGTACATCCTAAAAGTTCGATTCCTTGACTATAAAGAGTACTAAAAAGAGCTTTGCGCACAGCCTTAAAAAATTACAAGAATTTGAATTTTGACCTCTCTCCAGATCTTTCTTAGAGGTTGGAACTCCTCCTATCTACCAGGGTCCCCACATTCCACATTCCGATCCAATTGGAGTAACCAACTAAATATGAGAATGCTCGGAATACAGTACTATATAATATGCTCTTGATGGAGGTATAAATTGATTCATATTTCCTCTCTGATGCCAGCCATCTAACAATCATTTAAATATCAAATTCCAAATTCAACAATCAATCAAGGATGAAGCATAAATCAAAATCCCATTATTCATACTTACATGAAGAAGGGTTTTTAAATGGATTATTTTCTGATGTTACACTAGAAGCCTTTGGAAAGGAGTATCATGTTCATAGATTTATCATTTCTAAAAGTTCTTTTTTAAAAGCTCTTTTAACTTGGCCCAATAATGACTCTGATTATACTAAGGATACTGATGCTGATACCGATACAGATGACTATGACGATGACAATAATCATGGTAAAAGTGAAAAAGATAACGGAAAAGAAAGTAAAGCTTTAGTCAAAGACTCCAGTATCAGTGATAATGAAGCTGGAAAAGTTGAAATATTTAATAAGAAAAGTTGCAAATTAGAATTTGAAGATATTTTTATTACTCAAAGAGCTTTTGAGCTTGTTTTAGAGTGGATGTATACCATTGAAAGAGACGTCTCTGGCAATAGCTTCCCTTTAGAAATAATTGCAACGGCAAGTTACTTTGGTATTCAAATATTGGTTAATGAATCATTGGAATATTTGATCGGTCATTTGGATATGAAATTAATTTCTGAAATCCTGGTTTTTATTAAAGATAGATCATTTGCTGGAGATACTAGACTAACTAATGATTGTATGCATTATTTGATTAATTTTGGTTGGGAGAAAGGTCCGAAAAGTTGGGAGAATATTGATACTTCTGTTATTATAAATATTGTTGGAAAGGATTATTTTTTTGTTCCTAATGAATTTGATAGAGTTATATTTATTATCAAACTTATTCAAAGATTATCTTTAGATAATAACGATGAGCAGGAAATTATTAAAATTAAATCTTTAAAATCTATACTTGATAATCAAATTATTCATTCTTCTATTTCACCAAAAGCATTACAAGTGTTATTGCAATATAAGGATGAAAATGGCATGTCTTATATCCCTAAAGAATCTGTATTAAATTCAGTTTGGACTTCAATTTGCGTTCAAAATGAAATTGCCGATAAATCAAATGGAGATACTATCAAAACTATTAGCTCACTGGATTATGAAGATGTTAAAAATTTTTACTATTATGATCAAGATATAAATGTTTCACCATTTCCTTTAGATTTAGAAATTTGTCTTGAACCTTTGAAGAAAGTTAAAACTTTAATTCCTCCTTTTAGAACTTCATGGGCATTTGCCATTTCATGGAGCAGTTGCTCATTGGCTATGAAATCTAAATCATTCTATTATCTAGGTTCTGATTGGGTAATTTTCCTTGCAAAGAAGATATCGCAGACTAAAAAAAATATATTCTTTGTTGGAATTGAAAGACAACCAGTTGGTGGTTCGGGATTACAGACAGTATATGTAGATGGAACTTCAATGTCATCATCAAGATCCAGTAATATTTATGAAAACAGTGACAATTACTTATCTTCACCTGACAGCTCTTCGGATGTCAAGAACCTTTTGAAATATAACACTTCAAATCCAGGATCATCATTAGATTCTTTTTCTGATTCACGCCAGAATGTTTACAGATGTGGTATCTTTTATGTTTCTTTGAGTAAAAAAATGTTTGTTATTTCCATCCCATCTTTTAGCCAGGGTATAAATAAGACAACTTTCTTCAAAATTGATGAATTGAATACTGATGAATTACCAGATGCAGAACAACCTATCAAAGTAACTTTAGTTTTAAATTTGTTATGAGAAAGCTAGCAGTGAAGGTTGATTCTATTCACCTTACTTTTAAATTGTTTAAGAGACTTGTTTAAGAGACTTGTTTTAGTATTTTGATTTGATTTCATTTATTTAATTGATTTTTTCTATATCCTTTCTGTGTGTAAATAGGAAAACCATATAGTAAAGTTGCACGTGATATAGTAGATGTTGATTGGGCGAATGTTGATGCAACAATTGTCTTGTCGCAGTGACGACAAAAACCTAATAAAAAACAAAAACTCAACATGCGAACTACAAAAAGTCTACAATACTTAACTAGTAAAGCTTGTTAACGACTCAATTGCAACAATGGCTGAAGTACAAACAGACACAAAAGTTCCCAACGTGTCAAACAAGGATAACTATCTCTATGAAGAAGGATTTTTAAAAGGCTTGTTTTCTGATGTTACACTAGAAGCCTTTGGAAAGGAGTATCATGTTCATAGATTTATCATTTCTAAAAGTTCTTTTTTAAAAGCTCTTTTAACTTGGCCCAATAACGACTCTGATTATACTAAGGATACTGATACAGATACAGATACTGATGACTACAATAATGACGATACTGATAGTAAAAATGATAAAGATCACGGAAATGAAAGTAAAGCCTTGGTCATTGAGAGCAATAATATTGGAAAAACTAACAAAAAAAGTTGCATTTTAGAATTTGAAGATAGTTTCATCACGCAAAGATCATTTGAATTTGTTTTAGAATGGATGTATACCAATGAAAGTAATGAATTAACTGATATCTTTCCTTTAGAAATAATTGCAACTGCAAGTTATTTTGGCATTCAAGTGTTGGTTGATAGAGCTTTAGAATATTTGATTGGTCATTTGGATATGAAATTAATTTCTGAAATCCTTGTTTTTATTAAAGATAGATCATTTGTTGGAGAGACTAAACTAGCCAATGAATGCATGTATTATTTGATTAATTTTGGTTGGGAAAATGGCCCAAAAAGTTGGGAGAATATTGATATTTCAGTTATTAATACTATTGGTAGAGATTATTTTTTTGTTCCTAATGAATTTGATAGAGTTACATTTATTATCAAACTTATTCAAAGATTATCTTCAGATGATAATGATAAACAGGAGATTAATAAAATCAAAACTTTAAAATCTATACTTGATAATCAAATTATTTATTCTTCCATTTCGCCAAAAGCATTACAAGTGTTACTTCAATATAAGGATGAAAATGGAACTTCTTATGTTCCTAAAGAATCAGCACTCAATTCAGTTTGGACTTCAATTTGTGTTCAGAATGAAATTATTGATAGAGCAAATGGTGATACAATTAAAACTGTTAGATCAGTGGACCCTACTGACCTTAAAAACTTTTATTATTATGATCAAGATATAAATGTTTCACCATTTCCCTTAGATTTAGAAAGTTGTCTTGAACCTTCGAAGAAAGTTAAGGCTTTAATTCCTCCGTTTAGAACTTCATGGGCATTCTCCAGTTCATGGAAAGATTATCCTGAGAAAGTTATAAGATCAGAGACATTTGACCATCTAGGTTCCAGATGGGCAATTCACTTTGCAAAGGATAAGATAAGTTCGACAAAGAAACATGTATTCTTTGTTGGTATTGAAAGACAAACTTCTTCACGTTCAGGTTCATACACAGTGCATGTAGATGGAAATTCAATAACTTCAACAAAATCCAGCAATATATATGAAGAAAATGACAATTATTTGACTTCACCTGAGTGCTCTTCAGATATTAAAAGCATTTTGAAATATAACAATTCAAATCCAGGATCATCAGTGGATTCTTTTATTGATCCACGTGATAATGTTTACAGATGTGGTATCTTTTATGTTTCTTTGAATAAAAAGTTGTTTGTTATTTCTATCCCATCTTTTTCTCAGGGTACAAACAATCCTACATTCTTAAAAATTGATGAATTGGATGATGATGAACTACCAAGTGAAGACCAGCCTATTAAAGTTACTTTAGTTTTGAATTTGTTATGATTATGGTAAAACTTTACTTTATTTTTGAGTTTTTAAGAGACTTGTTTTAGTTTTTTTGTTGTAATTGATGAACTGTTGGATCAGAGTTAGTTTAGTTTGATTTATATTTCATTTCATTATACTGTATTGTAGCATTGCAAAGTTCTTTAAGGTAGCATTTTTTGCTAACACGCCGCACTTACAAAACCAAAACCGTTCATTTGCTCAAATATTAAGCTTAGAAGCCGTGTTCATGGTTTAACAACAACAACAACAACAACTCTGTTTCTTTTTCAGAAGGAGAGACAACAAAGACCAATGTCCAAACCAGCAAATATAATAACGGGTCCAAGAAAACATCTCAAGAAAAGACACGGTGAGAATCACTATATCAATGTTAAATACGGATACCTAATTTTATTTTTATCAGGAGTTTATTTGGCCTATAGATATTGGTCATTATACTATTACAATAAGTCATGGGCAAGATCAGGAAGATCAACCACACGTCTAGGATTGGTTGATATACCTTTGAAATATTTAGTTTCAATTGGATTTGGTATTTTAGTTATATTTGAATTTTTTAATTTAAATCTTGAAAATTTTAATATTCATTGGAAAAGATTTGGTAGAATTGCATACGTGTTATTACCTTTAGATATCATATTGACAATTAGACCCAGCTTATCCAAGTATGACAATTATTTAAACTCATTACAATTACATAAATGGATTTCAAGAATCATTATATTATTTAGTTTAATACATGGTGTTGGATTTTTCTTTAAATGGTTACAAGATGGTACAATGTTTAAACTATTTAGACTTTGGAATTTCTTGGGTGTTATTCCATTTATCATTTGTGGTGTTTTATTTGTTATTAATTGGAAACCAATTCGTGAAAAGAATTATAATTTATTTTATATAATTCATCAATTAACAGTTTGGAGTTTTTTAATATTTGTTACATTACATGCAAGACCAGATGTTTATTTCACTACTTTTATTTCAACGTTATTAATTATTTGGTTATTATATGCTAAATTTAAAGGTTTAAAGCAAATTATAGTTCAAGATATCATTGAAAAAGAAAATTCTAATTTAATAGTAGTTAAAATTTCTAAAAGTCTTTTAATAAATGGATATAAATTTATGCCTGGATCACATGTTAGAATTGGATATCCAATAAATACATTTAAATTTTGGATTTTACCAACACATCCATATACAATTGCATCATTATATGAAGATTCAGATTCACAATTTAAATTAATTATTAAAAAAACTAAATTTCAAATTAATCCATTAACAAGATATTCAATTCAACCTAATTTACCAACCTCATTATCAATTAATTTTTTTCAAACTGTTGAAAATATAAGTATAGTATGTGGTGGATCAGGTATTGCATTTGGATTACCAATATTTAATTATTTTAAAAATAAAATTATTAAAGAATCAATTGATATTAAATTATATTGTATTTGGGTTACTAAAAATAAAGAAGATTTATATTTAATTGATGAGTTAGGTATTAAAGGTATTGATATATTTATAACACAGTCAAAAACTTTTGATAATAACAATGAGATTGAGGAATTTGATGATGTTGATGTTGAATTAGAATCATTAGAATTAGGAGACATATCAATAGCACACGATGATGATGATGGTATACCAGTGTTTAAGAATAGGGTGATTGAAGGAAGAAGACCTGACTTAGGTAGGATATTATATAAAAAATCTGAAGTTACAATTGATTATGCTAATAAATGGATAGTTTCATGTGGACCTAATTCATTAAATAATGATTGTGAAGAATTAGCACAAACTTTCAAATGTAGATTTTTTAAAGAAGAGTATGCTATGTGAGAAGTTGATACATTACAGGATTATGTATTTTTATTTATTTAATTTAATTTATTTAATTGATTATTTATATTTTTGTTAATTAATGAAATGGGGATAAGAAACCGTTACAATTTACAATTAAGCTGAGCTAAGCCGCATTCAATGTGCGGTCGATTCTGCGGGTCGGCGTCGATCGACGCGGTTTGTTTACATAAAATTAATTCAAACAGGTTATATAAAAAACTCAAAAACTGGTACTTGATTTATATGATCTGGTGCTTTTTCCTGCAATTACTAGTGTTATACGCCATCACAGCATTGTTCAGTTTTTCATTGTTACAGTTATCTGTTGTGACGTTTCAATAGCCCCTAAACATACAGTCAATTTTGCATAATTCTCTTTAAACATAAAATTACTTTAAATTTCACAAAACATGTCAAAAATACAAGATCACCCTTATAGGAAGAGTCTACCTTATCCAGTTGTTTCCTCTTCTTCCACTGCTACTGTTACTACTGTAAAAGGCCATAGCAGATCAAAATCAAATATCTCTATAGATTCATCTTCATCATCTATCCATCCTTTTGCTCAACACATATTACCAAAGGATTATAAACCAATTCATAGTAATATACTTTTATCCAACCAGCAACAACAACAACAATCTGTTTCAAATTCATCAATGTCATATGAAAAGTTTCAAGCATTAACTGAAGATATAGTTGATAAACTTCCACGTCAACGTCATGCTTTCTCTTTTGAAACAGATATAGATACAACAACTACTCATGATAGCACCATTACTACTTCTAATAATTCTACAAAATTGAATAAGTCTTACTCCAAGGAAGAATCTATTGATACTCAAGATGAATACGTTAATAAAGAATTATCTTTAAGCATTGAAAATGAACTAAATATTGATCCAACTAAGAAAGATCCTTTAATAATACAAACTAAATCTAATGATTTAATTCCTTTAGAATATCAAATAACAAGTGTCCCTGTTCATTGGGATTATAGTCTCGGTGAAGCAAATTCAAATCCAATATCTATACCTGAACTAAAATTTGAAGAACCAAGAACAATCACTGAATTTCCTTCCCCATTACATTCACTGCCACCTTCAAGATCTGATTCAGCTAACTCAAGTAATTTTAGTTTCCAGCGAGAACCTTATCCCCCTAGTGCTGTTCCTCTTAATAAAAGAATTGGTGAATTACGTGAACCTGATAACAATAAGTTAACTTATAGTAGATCACCATCTCCTGATTCTTCTACAAGTGTGGTCTCTCCACCAAAAGTTCCAGGTACTCCTGTCGGTATGTCACTCTCTTTAAACTCTACAAATACAGAAAATACTACCAATAATGATTCAATAAGTTTTCTACAATCAAATTTAGATCCCAGTAAGGATCAAGATCAAAATCAAAACCATAATAACAATAATAATAATAACAATATTAACACATCAGGATCAAGAGTTTCATTAACAGAAAAGCCATCATGTTCAATTGATTCTCATGATTTCTTATCTAGAGCTTTAGGCGATAGATCTGAAGCTTCATTATTATCAACTGAAACATCATTAGAAATGTATTCAAAAAATGCCAAAAAATCAAAAGAACCTGATGTTTTATTTACTTATGCTCAAGTTTTATTAAGAGCTGCAATTTCAATTCAATCTAATTCAAAAGAAGATATTAAAAAGAGAAAGAAATATTTAGATGAAGCACATGAAGCATTAAGAAAAGCTGCAAGAGCTGGTATGGTTGATGCTCAATACTTTTTAGGTGATGCTTATTATGTTGGTGTTTTCACTGGTAAACCAGATTATTATAAAGCTTTATCATATTTTGAAACAAGTGGTAAATCAAAACATGCAGAAGGTGCTTATAGGACTGCTTTATGTTATAGAAAAGGTTGTGGTTGTAAACCAGATGCTAGAAAAGTTATCAAGTTTACTGAAATTTCAGCTTTAAATGGTCAACCAGTTGCAATGATGGAAATGGGTATTTATTGTTTTCATGGATTAATGGGATTATCTGATGATGTTAATATTAAAAAGAAAGGTATAAGTTGGTTAAGAAGAGCAACTGAAAATGCAACAGATTTATCATGTGGTGCACCATATGAATTAGCTTTAATTTATTTAAATGGATTTAAAGATATTGTTATTAAAGATACAAATTATGCAATTAAATTATTATTTCAAGCTAGTAATTTAGGTCATGCAAAATCATCTGCAATGTTGGGTAAATTTTATGAAATTGGTGATGTTGTTGAAGCAAATTCTGATTTATCAATACATTTTTATAATTTAGCTGCTATATTAGGTGATGTTGATGGTATGATGGGTATTTGTTCTTGGTATTTTGTTGGTACTGAACATTTACCACAAGATTATGATGAATCATTTGCATGGGCTTTAAGATCAGCTGAAAGTGGATTACCTAAAGCTATGTATCTACTACAAAGATTTTATGATAAAGGAATTGGTTGTACAGCTGATCCTGAAAGAGCTAAATATTGGGGAGAACAAGGTAAAATTGTTGAAGCAAGCGCTAATGAAAAGAAGAATAAAAGGAAGTAGGTAACATATATATATTAGTAGTAGTCATTTTCTATTATTCATTTATTCATTTTTAATTTTTAATTTTTAATTCTTGTTAATCTTTAAACGTATCACATGGATTGTACCATGATGATTGGCCAGTGACACCGGTTTCGCTGTCGCGTCCGGTTTCGCTCTGCCGGTTATCATCCGGCTCCGGTTTGCAACCGGTTCGCCGTTTCTACCGTGTATAAAAAAATTGATAAGAATTTCTTTTACAAGTAATAAATTGAAAATATTCCCCACAGAAATTGCCAGAATAGGTTCACCGATTCTTCTTCTTTGATGACCAGATCAATGAATATAAAAGAATGGATAAATCCACATTTTTGAAATATTTTATTTTCTCTTATAATGTTCATTTCCTAAATTCATTCATTCAATTAAGTTATATTAATTAAAAAAATGAGATACTCTACATTAGTTACAATTGCTTATACATTAGCAGTTTCAAATGCTTTACCTTTACAACAACAACAACAAAGAATCGTTGAAGTTGAAGATGTTACTGTTCAAGAATCTAAAGGTTTATTATCTATTGTCTCTGAAACTATTACTGAATTATTAGGTGGTGATGCTGAATCTAATGAAATTGAAGATCCAGCTGATTATGGTAAGAAATGGAAACATTATGGTAAAGATCAAGGTAAGAAATGGAAGCATTACGGTAAAGATCAAAAGAAGAAATGGACTCCAAAAGATCCAGAAGATAGTGATGATGAAGAAGAATTATCTGTTTTAGCTGAAGATGAAGCTCCAGAAGACCCACACAAATACTGGAAACACTATGGTAAAGAGCAAAAGAAGTACTGGAAACATTTTGGTAAAGATCAAAAGAAGAAATGGACTCCAAAAGATCCTGAAGATAGTGATGATGAAGAAGAATTATTAGTTTTAGCTGAAGATGAAGCTCCTGAAGATCCACACAAATATTGGAAACACTATGGTAAAGATCAAAAGAAGTACTGGAAACATTTTGGTAAAGATCAAAAGAAGAAGTGGACTCCACCAGCTGATGATGATGATGATGAAGAAGATGAAAATGTTTTAGTTTTACTTGCTGATGAAGCTCCAGAAGATCCAGCTGATTATTGGAAGCATTATGGTAAAGATCAAAAGAAATACTGGAAACACATTGGTAAAGATCAAAAGAAGAAATGGACTCCAAAGAAACCAGCTGATGATGATGATGAACCAGAAGTTATTGTTTTAGTTGTTTCTGAAGATGATGATATTGAAGATCCACATAAATACTGGAAACATTATGGTAAAGAACAAAGAAAATACTGGAAGAAATTTAGAAAAGATCAAAAGAAACAATGGACTCCAAAAGAACCAGAAGATGGCGATGATGAAGAAATTGTTGAAGCTTTAATCTAATTGTTTTAACTAATTAAATTGATTTATTTCTAATTACAATATTTTTTACGAGATTATTTGCTTTTTTTATTTTTATTCACTCTTTTCTTTTATATAATTGTTTATATAACGCGTTACTGTTTATTATTCTGGGTTTTTATTTTAATTTTAATTTTATACGTACATCACACTTCATGAAATACTTGGAAAATTTGTAATTTCTTCTTAAATCCTAAATCCTTCAAGGCTTCAATCCAATAAATAAATGATGATGAGTAAAATCTTACTGTAATATTCTGTCGACCGGCTCGACAACCGCCAAGCCGTTTGCGTCGACAGTCGCGGTCGACGGGTGTGCTATTTTTAGCGCGAGAAGAGCGCGCTGTGATTGGGCGGAGAGCGGCTGCACGTGCCGGGCACACGTGCCGATCTGGCTGTGTCCCGATCGGGCCATGACGTATTTGTGCTGTTTGTTTCTTTTTCTTTTTAATTGTTGGTCAATTTGGCCATAAAGCTGTTTTTGTTTTTGTTTTTGGTGTTTTCCTCTTCCTGGTTCTGCTCCCAAATCAACAGATATATGCTACTGCTCTTGCTCCATCTACTGCTGGCATGCGTGTCGGCCACCACAATAACAACAGACACTCCTGTGAAAACTACAAACCTGCCCACACTTTCCTTGAGTGCATACGCTAACAACGTCGTATTTCAATACACAATTTCTATACCCAACGATGATGATGAGGAGGATAACAATATAGCTCTAAGACTTGACGTCCAAAACGGCCACCTTTGGGCCCCTGCTGATTCAGGTTTTGCGACGTGTTCTGATTATGAAGTTTCAATAACAACAACAGAAACTATTTCAAGTTCGAAAATAACTTCAACTATATATTCAACTATAAGTACTGCATCGGACAGTAAAGCTTGTGCTTATAATGGGATCTTATCTTTATCAAATGAAACTGAATATTTCTCAACTGAAACTTTAAATGTTACTGATGATACTGATGATGCTTCTAAATTTTCAGGTTATTTTGCAAATTATATTTATGTTGATGGTAATTTCATTGAAGAAACAATAGATTTTAATATAACTGACTCTGCAGGGGATTCATCAATCAAATTAATAGATGATGTTGTCATGATTGCTGCAAATACTTCGAACTTTGCAACTGGTGGTTTAGGTGTTGGTTTATCATTAGAAGAAAATAGAAATTTTATAAGTAATTTTGTTGAAGAAGGTATAATTGATTCAAATTCTTATTCTTTAAGTCTTTCTCCAAATGGTTTAAATGAATTAATCTTAGGTGGTTTAAATACTAGAAAATATACAAAAGATTTAATTAAATTTGATTATATTCCAATATTAGATCAATCTTATTCAATTATTTCAACAGAATATGGTGGTTATTCAAATTCTTTCCCCGTTGTACCAATAACTGGTGTAGGTGTAACTTCAAATGATACTGGTGATACTGCTCTTTTTAGTAGTTCATATAATGATAAACGTGTATCAGGTAGTTATCCAAGACCTGCTATATTAGATTCAAGAACTTATTATAATTTTATACCTTATTCAACTTTAGTTGAATTAGCTGTTGAATTAAATGCTTATTATTCTTCTGATTTAGATAGATGGATTGTTGATTGTGCAATCGCTGATGCTGGTACAGTTGATATTTATTTTGGTAATTTAACAATTAAAATGCCAATTAGAGATTTAATTTTACCTGGTATTTCTTCAAATGGTACTCAATTAATATTTGAAGATGGTGCTTTAGCTTGTACTTTATTATTTTTACCGGATTATAGTTTAGGTCATTCTTTATTAGGTACTCCATTTTTAAGAAGTACTTATTTAGCTGTTGATAATGAAGCAAAACAATTAGCAATGGCTCAATCTTCATTTTTAACTGAAGATGAAGAAGATGATGAAGAAAATGATAGTGATAATCAATTCATTATTAGTTCAGGTTATATACCACATGCTTTAAATAATAATATTACAAGTTATTCAAGTTTAACTTTAACAATATCTTCAAGTTTATCAAATATTGATTTAACAAGTAATGGTGATGTTGTCATTACAGATGGTGAAATTTTAACTGATTATTCAAATTCATCTTGTTCAAAACCTATAAGTGCTTCTGGTTATACTAGTTCAAGTAGTGGAAGTGGTAATTCAAATCATTATTTCTATGCTCCTTCAATATTTGGTATAATATTTGCTATTATAAGTATTTTATGAATATACCAATTAAACTAAAAACAAATAAAAATAAAAATAAAAATAAAAAAAAAAAAGAAATATAAAAACGTTGTTTTCTTTTCTTTTTTGTTTCCAATATAGTTTTTTGCATTTCTTTCATCTCATATTTACACATTTTTCAATTCTGTGAATCATTTTTTTGCACTTTTTTAAAACCCCTTTGGCCCTTGGGTCCTATTGTTTGATAATTTTTTTATAGAGTGTTATACACATACACATCATACTATTTCTATTTTTGTTTTGCTTTTTTTCTTTGTTGGTTGATGTTTCGTTTTTCGGCTAGATGCTTTTCTTTATTTTATTTCATGAATCCATTTTATAGTTGCTTCTTATTTTTCTGTTCTATTGTTTGTTGCTATTATTAATTTTTTTTAAATTTTGTTTATATTCTTTTGTGTAATGTCTTTATTTTTTTTTTTTCTTTCTTCTTCTTCTTCTTCTTCTTATCTTATAAAATTATATTAGTAACATTATTAATATTATTATTATAAGTTTAAATGTACCATTATTAAGAAAAAAATAAACAGTTTTAATTTTATTGATATATAAAAAATAATGATAAAATACAGTAAATTAACAAACAGTAAACAAACAAAAACAATGCAAAAAAATAATAAATAATAATACTATACTATACTCATTTAGTAATTCCAACTTTATGACTTAAAACAGATCCAGTTATAATACATTGAACAATCCATTCCCATGAAACAAATTTATATGATTGAATAACTGATAATTCACTACTTCTTCTTCTCTTTCTTTTTTTATTATTATTTAAAAAATTATCTAATAATTTTTCACCATCTTTTAAATCTTTATTACCAATATAAAAAAATGTTTTATTATAATCAATTTCTTTTAAATTAATTAATGATGATGATTTATTTGATTTATCAAATATAATTATATTTTGAAATCCAATTAAATTTAATAAAAATATTATTTCTTTAATTTGAATTTTTGAATCAATTAAATTTTTAATTAAAATAATTTTAAAATTTTTAAAAATATCATTATTTAAATAAATTTGTTTATTTAAATTTAAATTTTTTAATTTAAAATTTTCAATAAATTTAAATATATTTAAACTTAAATAATTTCTTAATTCTGAATATCCTGATGATAATAAATATTTAATAAAATAATTCTCCCAATTAAGTAATATCTCATCATTTTTAATACAATCATTTATAAATTCAATTGATAATATTGGCCAACCTAATGCTAAACATTGTAAATATTTCATTGTACGACGTGGTTCACTTGATAATAATGCTGCAAATTTATAATTTGATAATTGATCTCTTTTATCAATAATATTATATCCACCTTCATTTGTTTCTATTAATTCTAAATAACTTTCAAATCCTTCTTCAAAATTAAATGTACCTCCATGATTCTTAATAAATTTTTCCAATGGTCCAAAATCACTTAATTTACCACTGAATAAAAATAAGCATCCTTTAAATGCTGTTTTACGTGTTTTAATAGAATTAGCTGAATTTTGAAACATTGTTGTTGTTTCTGAAATATATGATGAATCATTATTATTACTTTGAGTTGAAATAATTGAATCAGTTGGTACCCATTGTTCTTGATGTTGTTGAATTAATTGTTCAGTATTTATAATTTCACCCGTTTCTTCATTGACTGAAACACTACTAACTTCATCTGACCAAATACTAGTATATTTTTCAAATAATGTTTCATCATCAAATAATCTAAAATCATATTTTGAAGCTAATTGATTATTTATATAAGTATTATAAATTGGAACTCTAAATTCATCACCTAATTTATTATTTTCTTCAAGTTCTCTTAAATAAGCATGTGTAAATCCACGAACACAAATTAATTCATCATCTTTTTCACCTGTTTTAATTGTTTGTAATCCTGTAACTAAATAAGTATTTTTTTTCTTTTCAGCTTCAATTAATTTAACATGATGACCAATTTTAATTAATAATGGTGCAAATACCTTATTAAGTGATACATAATCCGCACATGATCCATTATCAACAAATACTTTTGATGTTTTCTTCTTACGTTTAAATGATTTAATCTGCATTGGTAATCTCTTACCATCAGCTGAAATGTAAACTGCTCTTGGAAATTTAATTATATCTTCAGTTACTTGTGTATTAGATTCATCATCTCTATAAATATCACTTTCTTCTAAATATGCAGTTTCATCATCAACATCCATAGCTAGTGATGTTCTTTCATCATTTGATTCATCAACTTCTTTTTCTTGTTCTATTTCAATAATGGAATCTTTCAAATTATTTTTTGAATGAATTGGAGAACTACCATCAACTGGTAATTTTCTAACATTGTTTCTTTTTGGAGATATTCTAGTTTCACGAACATACGAATTAAATTCAAAAAGTCTATCTGGACCAGCTTCTTCTTCATTGATCTTTTTTCTTTTTGATGGTGAGACATTACTTACTTCAGTATCATCTTCTGATCTCACTCTCATCCTTTTCATATTATTGCTTATACTATTATCATCTGAACTAGTATTGACCTTATTGAATGGTGATATATTTGTTGCATCTTTCAGAGGACTTGATTTCTTCTCCTTAGCTGGTGATTTTTTAGCGTTCTTTAATGGACTACCTGGAACATTTTCAACTTTTCTAGTATTCAATTTCTTAGGAGGACTTTGATAGGTGTATTTAGAAGTACTTTTATCATTATCTTCTTCGTCGTCACTTGAATCTCTAGAACCATCAGAAATTATTTCATTATTTTCATCAATAAATGGAGATTTAACAGGTACTGATGGAATAGTTGGTAACTGATTAGTAAAATTTCTTTTAGGTTTATTATTAAAATATGATATCTTTCTAGACCTAGTTGAAAAGTCGTTTTGAGAAAACATAGAAGTTGAGACCTTTTCGGGACTTAAAAAAGTATCTTCTTTATCATCAATTACATCTTCATCTGAATTATTATCATCTAATTCATCTTCATCTGATTCATCATCATGTATTATCGGGAGTCTTTGTCTAACATTCAAAGTATTAATTGGTTGACTCTGACTCTGAGATTGAGTTTGAGACTGAGATTGAGTAGCTATACGTTGTGTTTCTTTACCTAATAAAGTATAGTGTGATTGCTCTGTATCTTGTTCAGAATCAATTTCTTGAGCTTGCTGAGATTGTGAAGAAATATATTGAGGCTCTTTATTATTATTTATTTGAGATTCAAGGTCAGTGATGAGTTGTGTATTTGTATCCTGAGACAAAGGGTCAATAACTTGAGTATTCATCAACTTTTGTAATACACTAATTTTCTTTGAGCTTTTATTCTTATTTTGAAGTTCAATTTCTTCATCTGAAGTACCTAAAACTACTAATTTCGATGATGTAGATGAACGAATTGAAGAGCCTGCTCTCAAAACTCGTTTTGGAGGAAAATGAATAGATTGCTGTTTTTGTTGGGCTAGTAATTCTCCTGGAATAACTTGTGTTTGAATATCAGTAGTTAAATTATCAATATTCGAATCATTACCATCGTCTTGTTGTTCATCGGGACCAGAAACATCTTGAGAAGAAGGAGCATCAGATAATGAAGTAACGTTATTATTAGTAGGTCCCTCTATAGACTGAGTATTTTCATCTGGCTTAGCTTTAGGATGAATCTTTGGAGAACTTGTAGAAGAAAATCTTGAAATTGTAGGAACATGGGAATTTCTCAACTTTTGACTTTTAGAAAGCTTACTCTCAGATAAGGAAAGTGAAGGTTTTAATTTTGAACTGATAGAACTTAAAGCATATTTCGGTCTGTTAGTGGAAGAACTATTATCATTATTCATATTCTGATCGTCATCGATAAAACTATTTTCTACTTCAACTCGACTTTGACTAGAAATTGCATCAATTAATAAAGGGGTTTCTTGGGTATGCCCACGACTAGGATCTTGTGATATAATAAATTCATCTTCTCGTTGTAAAGCTAAAGGAGAAGTTATGGAAATATTTGGTGGCTTATGATTTGATTTTTCAACAGTTCCTGGAACTAAAACATTTATATTTCCCTCTGAAATCTTTGAGTGTAACTGAGTCTGTGGTTGTGATTGCAGGTACCCTCTTGGTGTTTGAATTGGATTTTGCAATTGTATTTGTTGTGTTTGTATTTGTTGTGTTTGAAACTGTGATAATATTTCTTGTGTTTTAGCATTTTGAAACCCATCTGGAATAGTATTTTGGAACACTTCAGATCGAGATGAATCATCCACTATTGATGTTAAGCTAACATTATTATTGTTGTTATTATCAGTTTGATTATGATTTTCAGTTGTGAGCATTTCAGTATCCATATTACTTGTATTGTGATTGCTGTTGTTGGTATCATTAACTCTTGATCCGTTAGTTGTATCTTCCACTTGAGTATTCATATTCATTAGTAAATTGGTAAACGCACTGCTACCTCTAAGGTTCAATGGAGCCGAATGATCAGACATATTAGGATTATCTTCTTCATCATCATCTTCTTCGTCATCATCTTCTTCATCATGTTCAGAGAGCACAACACCAACTTCTTCATCATATGCAATCCCATATCCAGGCATTTCGTTTTCATCTTCTTTCAATTTTTTAAATACTTCAATTCGATCTATGCTCTTTTGTTGATCTGAACTATTCTCTTTTGACAATTTAGAAGGTGAATCAATTGAATAATTAGATGTACTTTTATCTTTATTTGATTCTTGAAGAGAGTCATCAAATGGATTAGGAAAATCACTTGATAAATTGAAATCAGTACTCTGTTCAAAAATTTTATTATTTTTAGGAGTGGGAAGGTTAGGGGCAATGAATGTATATTTTCTTTTATCTTTTAAAGTATCATTAGATTGGAAATCAGTTAATAGAGAACTAATGTTTTGAGTAGCTGTTTCAATGTTTTGAGTATCAGTTTCAATCTTCTGTGTATCTTGATATTCTCTTGATTTCTCTAAATCATAACGTCCATGATCAGAAGTTGTGAAACGAGAAGGTCTATCATCATTAAAAAACGTATCTTTTCTAATACCAAGTTCTTCTTTTAAATGTCTTTTAGCAGATGATGAGTTTGATTGATTATCATCAGAGAGTATGGTGGTGGTGGTCTTCAATGAGTCCGACTGCTGCGTCTCTATATCCGGAGCAGTATCTTGGTTCATTGAGAGGATTGGCAGTGAAGACTCTAGTTGTTTACCATTGACTGGGTTTTCTGAATCTTTGTTTTATTTCAAAAAATCGTGTTTTGTCGACAACAAGGCGGTGAATATTGTCGACGGTTCTGGTGCAGAGGTGTAGTACTCGAATGTCTATTTCTCCTCCTTGTGATTCACTGATTATAACTACTTTTTCTTCCTACATTACCATTTACCATTTTCCACTGCTACCACCTCAAAATTTGGTTATCCAAAATTGCTCACAACTTAATTCAAATTGCTAGATAAAAATCAAGAACATGAACAGTGCTACCAGTTATCAACAACCTCAATCTGCTCTTTTTTATCATTCAAATCAAATATTTGATCAAAATAGGATACTAATTGAAAAAGATTATTCATTACAAGCTTTATATACTTTGAAGAGAGATGACTTATTAGGAAATTCATTAACAGTTAAAGAAAGAATGAATGTTGCTTTTACTTTGATCCATTTGAATAGAACAAAAGCTGGTGCTAGAGAAATTATTAATTGTTTAAGAACTTGTAAATCCCTTGAAAGACCCAAAATTTTATATCAAGCTGGTGAATTGTTTTTATTTATTGGGGACACTCAAATTGCATATTCTTGTTTTAAAGAAGCTTATATCCATGGTAATATGTTAAGAAATCAAGATAAAAAATTAATGAAATTGATTATGAATAACTTAGACTACTTAGAAAGAATTGAAATCCCTAGTTCAACCAAAAAAATTGATCCAGTTAGTCCATCCACAACCAGTAGTTCTATCTACTCTGAATTCATTAATGAAAAGCAACTCAAGTCAGAAGTGGAATACCTAGAAAAGTTGGTGAGTTACAATCAAAATATCAATGATGACCAAAGTGCTTTCGCTAAAGAAAAGTTGTTTTCATTGAAGTCTACTAAACATTTAGAATACGTGGTTTCCTCTTTTAATCTACAATCATCTCAAGTGTTGGATCAAGAAAGAGTCATCGATGATCTCATTCTGAATTTATGTCAATTTCCAAAGGTGGATTTCTTATCAAACTTGATTACTTCACAAGATTTGCAAAACATATTTTTAGCTCTCAAATTACAAGTTGAAATTGATGGTGTTCAATTGCAATTACCAGCAGATTATAAAACAGTATTACAACAATTACAACAGATTTATCAACTTAGAACAAACATTGGCTTATCAAGATATATGGATGTTATTAATATCGAATTGAAATATTGTTTATTTGATGCCTTAAAATACTATATGCAAGGCGATTATTCAAGTTCAACTACTTTGTTTAATAAAATTATTGATTGTTGTCAGACTCTAATTGATTTATCCAATATTCAACGTAAAACTAGAGAACTACCTAAAGATTTAAGACATACTGAGAAATATTTATTCAAACAATTAAGCAAGAGTCAAAGAGAAAAGCTTAAAAGAATAGTTTGTAGTGTTGGATCCATTACTTGTCATTATGCGTCTGTTTGTTACTTTCAATCTGTCCCAATCTTTAAAGTTGATGAAACTGGAAACATAAATGATATTAGTTTACTGACTACTTTATTTGAATTATTATCAAAACTAGTTTCAATTGGTCAAGAGATATCATTTGGTATGAAAATGGATTCAATTTATTTATTGTTAGGTAAAATTCAAGAAAGATTAGCTATTTGTACTTCTACTTTTATTTCTCTACCTGGGTTTGATAGTAATGATGGTGATGATTCTAACTTAGTTTCATCTTCCAAAGTCATTTCATTAAATGAAGAACATTTAGAAAAGGCTATTCATTATTTCGCATGCTCAATTAGTTCAAGGAAACTTGATGATCCCATGATTATTACAATATATAATGAAGTTTTAAAATGTGTATTATTACATGGAAAGATACATTTACAAACCTTTTGGGTTTTGAAATTCTTAAGAGATTTATCATATTTACAAAGTGATGTTTCAGTTATTAGTTATGAGGATCATTCAGTGTTTCATAATAATGATTTAAATATGGGAGAACTTATTAATCAAGACTTTTTAACAATTATTGATAAAATATATAGATTAAGAGAAGTTTGCCAGGATAGAAAAAGTACATTATTTATTACAAGTACAGGTAAATATTTGATTCCTAAATTTGTTTATAATTCTGATAATTTCAAATTAGTTGAATGTCCTGGAAATAGCAATACTGTTAAATTGTCCAATAATAATGATAAACTAATTAAAAGTATATTAAAAATGTCTCCAGATATTGTTGCTAAATGTAATGATAAAAGTGAAGAAATCTTAAAAGATTGGGTTCCTATTGTTGATCAATTGAAAGGTAATACTGCAGTTGTTAAGTTCATTGGTACATACTATGATGGTAAAGTACTTTATTCATGTTAAATAGTTTCTTTTATATAGACTTGTATTATGTTAATTTATGTATACAAAAGTTGTCGGAACTCTTGTTTTGTCACGTGCCCAACGGACACCCGCACACCGCTATTTCCGAGTTTTTTTCATTTTAACCGTGATGAAGGCAATTTTAGATGATATATGTCTACCTTGAATCCTCTTAGACTTCACAGTAACACTTCATATCACACTGTCTAGGTGGGAAATAGATTGATCAGTGAACTATGTCTGACACAGAACAAGACTCAATTTCAACGGTAACTCAATTCAGCTTTGAGGACGTGATTCAGTCATTAGAAGATTCAGCCAATGATTGTTTATCAACTAAAGATTACATTTCTTTTTCAACAATATTAGATATTCATTTTAATGATTTATCAATATATTCAGCAGATGAGAAAACAATAATTTTAGAAAAATTACATTCGATATTAAATGAAAATCATGAATTAGTTTATGAAATTGGTTGGGATTTACCAATTTTATTTTATAATTTTTTTGATTCTGAATGGCCACCAATTTTAGGTTTGAAACAACAAGAATATATTTCTTTAATATTAAAGATGTTTGAATTATTATTGGAATTTGGTAATCCTAAAGAATTAATATTAAGTTGTTGTAATTTAATTAGAGATTTAAAAAGAGATGAACCAATTGATAGTGAATTTGTTGAATCAATTGAAGATCCAAGAGAACAATTGTTTTATAGAGAATTGCCATTGAAAAACTTTGTTTTAAAATTTCATTCATCATTACAAGTTATATTAGGTTGTTTAAAACGTAATAATACTTTATATCCATCTAAATTTTTAAGCAAAGTTGTTACTGCTTTAATTGACTTTTTAAATTCAAATAAAGGTGATTCAACTTTACCTCCAATTACAAGAAGAATATATACTTTTATAAGAGATTATGCTCCACCTGATGTTCCAAAAGATAATAAATTAACAATTGATGAATTAATTAAAATTGTTGATGATGAAAATTATTTACAAAGAAAATTATTAACTTTATTATTGACTATAACAATAGAAAAAGCAACTTTAGTTGGTACATTTTCCTTCATTGTGTTGACTACACCAGCTTTGGGTTTAAAACAAGAAGATATTGCATATGTTCCTTACCAAGAAGAATTAGATGTTATACAAAGACTAGCTACTTTAGGATTATCAATGGATTTAAATGTTGATCAATTACTATTAGAAAATATAAATAAAGCAGGAGAGTTATTTCAAGGAGAGGAAATCAATTCAAATGAAGATATTTTAAAGCATGTTATTGATGATTATAATAAAGAATTTAAAGAAGATCAAGTTACAATTCCAGTTTCTTCGTTAGCTATAATAATTATGTATAGTTTTGGTCGTTATTTGAATGATGAAGTTTTTAAATATACAGATTTTGATTTATTAAATTTAATTAAATTCCAAATTAAGACTTTTATTCCATTTATGATTAATCAAAATTCAATTCATTATCTTACAGTTGCATCATTAATGACAATAACAGTGGAAGAACTAAATAAATTAATTAATAAGAAACACCAAAGTTCAAGTTATACATGTTTAAATGATCCAAAGAATTCAATCTTTATTTTAGGTTATTTACAAAATTTAACTTCATTAGTATTTAGTTCACAAATTGAAAATTTAATGAAACTTTATTATACCTTAATTACAAAATTCTTTATATTATTAGGTGATGAACTAAGTTATAATTTTTTAATTGATACAATTGAAAATTGTCCATTTGAACAATGTAAGCCTACATTAATTTCAATTTTGAAAGATTTCATATTAAGAGAGAAAAAAGTTTCTTTAACTAATGGAGTTTCAAACTTAAAGATTGATGATAATAATAATAAAGCCAATGGTAATGCGATTGTTCCAGCTCCACCTAAGTTACCACCAAGAGCACCAGTTTCAACCAAATATATAGTATTAACTGAATCAAGATCTACGCAAATATTAAACTTATTTGAAGATGCAATTGATGAAACATTTGAAATTGATTCATCTGATTATATTGAAATTAATTATGGAACAGTAAGTAAATTATTAGGTTTTATTAATTTTGTTAATTCAATTAAAAGTTTAGATAAAATTTTAGTTTTGAAAAAATTAAATAAATTAGAAACAATAATCAAGCAGTTGAAGAATGATGATGAAATTGAAAGTAATAGTCAAATTGATACATTGTGTAATCTTATTTCATTTGGCGTTGAAAAGGGTAAGAAGTTTTACTCAGATTAGTTTATTAGAAAGTTTCTTGTTATTATGTGTTAGAAATATAAGGTGATCATAAATATATTGTTCTCTTTGATATATGTTGTTAATCCCCCATTGTATATATGCATTCATCCAAACAAAATGTATTTGCTGTTTTTTCAACTCTGTGATTCCTGGATCATAATTTCTTAAAAGCTGGGAGTTGAAATGTTATGATATCTTACTGTGTATGTGTATATCTAGTCTTTAAAGTGTGTTTTATTCTGTTTGTGATGTTATTACTTAGAATTTTTGTCCAAATTATGTGTTTTATTTTATATTCTTAGATGTTTGTATATGTTTAATTCTGGATATTATCTAAAATTACAGTTACCTTACACATATACTGTACTTGATGATTGTCCAAAAGACTTGATTAACTAAGTAAAATGATAGTATATATTATAAAAGTGCATAATTTATTCTTCCAAATAATCTTTCAGCAGTTCACTATTATATCTAAGATATTGACCATTTAGTTTATCAGGAATTCCAGATAAGGCTAAATTGGCATAAACTGAACCTGGAGTTTCTGGTTTTAATAATTGATTGTTTTCATGTAAATCAGTAAATCTTTTTAAAACATCAGGTTTCATGTTTGAACCAAACTTTTCTCTAATATCCTGTTGCATTTCAGTATCCACAACACCAGGAGCAATAGAAATTGATTTAATTAATGGTGATTCTTCAGCAGCTAAACTTAAATTGAACGAATTTAAAGCAGCTTTGGATGCACCATAAGCAGACCAACCATCATAAGATTTAGTTGAAGCACCTGAAGAAACAAATATACAAGATCCATTGCTTGATCTTAAGTGAGGAATTGCTTTTTGAGTTAATGCAACAATTGAAAAGAAGTTAATATTAAATAAGTTTTTTAATTGATTTAAATTAATTTCAGAAATATGTTGAACAGGTTCTAATATACCAGCATTAAATATAATTGAATCAATTTTACCAAATTTTTCAATTGTTTGATCGACAACTAAGTCGATTGTTTTATTATCAGTGATATCACCTGTAATGGTTAATATTCTTTCTTGTTCATGTTTTGGTGCTTCTAATTTAATTTGTTGTAATTTATCATTTGATCTTGCAACTAATACAACTTTTGCTGTATCTGATTTCTTTAAAATCAATTTGGCAATGGCCAAACCCAATCCACGTGAGGCTCCTGTAACAATAGTAACTTTGTTGGACATAGTGATTATGCTGCTTGTATTGGGTGATAATTTGATAAAGGAGTAACTAAACCATTCATCATCGAATTGTTCGCAGTTTGTAATCGGATATCAACTTTTTTAGGAGAAACAACACACACAAAACAAACGAAATTAAAGAACACTGATTAGACAATACAATCATGTCAAATAAACAAGTGGTTGGGATTCTTGGGAATCATGAATTAAATGAAGTGTTTCTAGGAAATACTCTAGATAAGTTGCTCTGCCCACGACATCACAAATGTTGCGCGTGCACGGATGTAGATTAATGGTGTTTGCAATTCCGATTTCACGTGCTCTTCCCCCTTCCAGTCCCAAAACAGAAACTGATTCCGAGCCAGCTTCAACGAATTGTTTTTGACTTTTGATGATTGAACCCACAAACTTGTACAGCCTACCACTCTGCTCAACAACACAAACTGCCAGCTCTTCATCGATTCAACCTGCTGTTAGCAATAGTTCCAACAAGGACTTTCTTTATCCACCTCTCAATTGTTCTATCCCAACCCATTTAGTTAGATTTTATCTGACCATATCATAGCATCACAACAACAAACTAAATCAACAAATTAAATCACTTCCTTCATAAGAATATATGACAAATTTTGACAATATGAGTAACTCGGCATCTCAATTCGACTGGGCTAAAAATATCCCTTGCAGAAACATTCAAATTCATGGGTTCTGTAAATGGGAAAATAAAGGTTGTTCGTTTAATCATGAATCTGCTAGACAACAACAGAAAGGAAACTCTTCTATACCATCTCCTGCTCCAAACAATGACTTTTCAACTTCAGCGATTGCACAAACACCAACTTCAGCTAGCACTGCTCCTCCTCCTCTTCAAAGTACAAGATCAACTACTGGTATCACTATAACTTCTAAAGAAAATCCAAATGTTCCAATAAATTTTTCAGCACAACTTAATAAAGCTTCTTCTTCAACAAATATTAACGGTACCAATAGCAATACTAATAATAATACCATATCTACTCCTGATAAGAAGAAATTCAATTTTAATATTCCTTCATTCACCCCAGTTGGCTCTCTAACTTCTCAATTATCTGCAATGTCTCCAAGTTTAAAAGATATTCCTTCATTTATTCCTTCAACTACAACTATAGATGGAGCAACTTCATCAACAACCAACAATGATGCTGTAACCCCAAGTTCAGCTATTGGTTTTAATCCTGATTCTGCTTCTGTTTTCACTCCTTCTGGAATAGCTAGCCCATTTACTCCTTCAACTCATGCTCCTACTTCAGCAGCTATTGTTCAACCGGGTGGAAATTTAATTCCAACTCCAATAAATCAACAGCCTGAAGACCCTTTTTATTTACAGAATAATTTATTTCCAATTAATTATCATTTATATGCTCCTCAACCTCCTCCGCATATTGAATCAAATAAATTACCAAATGAAAGAACAGTTTCTGATTTATTCATTTCAGATAGATTAAGAGAATATATTCAAAGGAAAAATGAAGAAAGTTTAAAATCAATTCCAAGTACTCAGGCAGGATTACCATTTCATGTTAATCAATATCATTCATTATTTCCAATAGATCAAACATTTGAAAGATCAACAAAATCATTTGGATTTGTTTCAACTGTTTATAAATGTATTTCAAATGATGATGGAAAATTATATGCAATGAGAAGAATTGAAGGTGTTCCAATTACTTCAACAAAAGTTTTTAATACTGTTAAAAGATGGCAAAAATTACAATGTGCTAATATCATTAAATTACGTGAAGTTTTTACAACTAGATCATTTGGAGATAATTCATTAATTTTAATTTATGATTATTATCCAATGTCTTTAACTTTAATGGAAACACATTTCTTTAAAATTGCTAATAATAATTTAGAATTAATTACAGAAGATTTATTATGGAATTATTTAGTTCAATTAACTAATGCAATTGTTGAAATTCATAGAGCTAATTTAACAGTCACAACATTTGATCCAACTAAAATCATAGTTACAAATAAAGGTAGAATTAGGTTATCAGCAAGTGGTATATACGATATAATTAAGAAAGCTTCAAAGAAGGAAGATGATCATACACCAGAGCCAGATTTAAAAGAACAACAAAAACATGATATTAAAGAATTTGGATCTTTAGTTTTAAATTTTGCTAGAACAACAATAATGCTAAAGGACCCATCAACTACAGACTATAATGAAATTATTGATCAATTAACATTTTCAGATAAATTTAAATCTACATTAAGTTATTTATTCACAGATGATTGCAGTTTAGTTAGATTCCAAGAAATTTTAGCACCTGAAATAATGAGAATAAGTAATGGGTTACAAGATTCATCAGATTATTTAGAATCTGTTTTAACAAAAGAAGTTGAAAATGCAAGATTAGTTAGATTATTTGCAAAATTGGATTTTATAAGTGAAAGACCTGAATTTGTAAAAGATGGTTCATGGTCTGAAACAGGTGAGAGATATCCAATTAAATTATTTAAAGATTATATCTTCCATCAAGTTGATGAAAGAGGTCAACCAATTATTGATTTAACTCATGTTGTTAATTGTTTAAATAAATTAGATGCTGGTACTGATGAAAACTTATTATTGGTGAGTCCTGATGAGATGACTTGTCTGATAATGAGTTATAGAAACTTGAAAGAGTTGGTTGATAAGAGTTTCAAACAATTATTAGGACAGTAGTTAGTTGTGTACTTTACTTTTTTACTTAAGCGCGTTTAAAAAAGGTCTTTTGTTTTGTACATTTACCCCCTAAAAACCATCCTTTTTCCATTCAAATTTAGATGCAATAACAACAATACATCTAGTTTGCAT
The DNA here is from genome assembly GCA_030572235.1 of Ambrosiozyma kamigamensis. Lineage (NCBI taxonomy): Eukaryota > Fungi > Ascomycota > Pichiomycetes > Pichiales > Pichiaceae > Ambrosiozyma > Ambrosiozyma kamigamensis. Next base: position 43,780 of record JAJLZM010000270.1, read on the forward strand.
AGTATCCCATCATATTCTTTTCTATCCATGTCCTCATCAGATCTTCAATTCCGAATAAGAAAAGCAAGAGTACAGTTTCACCACTGGTTAAATGTTCAACAAGGAGATGATCCAAATAAGAATCCACTGCTGATTACAAGAAGAATGAAACATGTTCCATTGATTAGTTTAAGAAATTCAGAGTTTTATGACTTTATGGATGGTTCAGTTACACCTTCACCAAGACCTTCAGAACCCAATAGTCCAGTTGTTTATCAAATAAATTCACCTAAATCAAATCTTTCTTCCTCTGTTCAAAACAAAAACAAAGTATCAGTCTCAATCCCACCACTGCCTGTTGTTTATTATAAGCCAATTCTAAAAAATCATCATACACCTTCTCCCAAGAAACAGCAACTTCCTGCCCCCAGAGATAAATATTCAAATCCTTACCATCTTGATTCTCGCACTTTTTACAACCAAAACCAATTGCCACTTCCTCCTCTATCCAGAAGTTCATCTTTAACTATACAACACAGTCATGAAGAGCAAGACCAGGATAATGCTTCAATCAGTCTAAGTCTGATCCATGGTGATATAAATGATACATTTGCTAATCAATCTAATCCAGATATGTCTGATAATCAATTGTTTGTTTACTACCAACATGATAATGATAATAATGAATTAAAACCAGCTAATTTTGGCATGTTTAATAATTTCAAAGGATTCAAAGATTGGTTAATTGGTGGTAGAAATAGTTCAAAATCTAATGCAAATGATCTGACTTTACAAGCACAACAAAATCAACAACAACAACAACAGCACTTTCAAACACAATCTACAATTAAAACTCCACCTCCAACTAAGATTGATAAAGATCAAATAAGTATATTGCAAACAAAGAAGAATGCTAATAATGATTATGATAAGCTGACCCCAACATTCAATACTTCAATTATAGATGAAGGTCATAAATTATTAATCAATTCTCCTATTAGTGTTGCTGAATTTTTTGGTAATAATGAAAACGATATCAATGCTATCAATGATCATAAAGATGCTAGTAAAGTTACATATCTACATTATAATAATTTTAAACAACAAGGAAAACTAACTCTTGATGATGGTCTAGAAGATCGAGATCCCACATTACCTTTTAATTTGAATTGGAAGACACATCTTCAATTTGCTGCTGGACGTATGTTCTCTGATATTTCAAATAATCAATCAACTTATGCTTCAAATAAAAGAAATAATAGATCTGGTGTTAATGGTGTTGCTGGTACTTTTCAAAATTTATTTCGTCGTGCTGTTTCTGTTTCTACTCAAGCAGTTGATCAACAATTAAGACCTTTAACTACAGACTCAAATTGTGGAGAATATTTATACAAAGCTGGAGGAGAACCGGTTGGAGTTAAAGCTAAGAAAGAAATGTTTAAAATGCCTTTGAATAAAGTTTCATTAAGTGCAGCTGGTCTGGCTATTGGTAAAGATAAATTAGAAATTGATAAAAGTAGAATTGATTCAGGTTTTGGAAATCTTAATGATTATTCCAAATTGAGGTATAGATACAACAATTGCATATCTGATGATAATGATCCAATATTAGTTAAAAGAAACCAAAATCTTCAAGAACATTCAAATGTAGTTTTGAAGCCTATTCAAGTTATTAGAAAACCATCACATACTGGAACAGTTATTTTTAAAAGTACAAAAAAAGTTAAAATCAATTCTGCAGAAGAAGTTAAAGTGTTCGATAGTAATGAAGAACATGAAGAACATGAAGAACAAAATGAAACAACAACAAATTATGATGATTACTCTTTTGACGGTTTCGATTATTTTGATGCTTATTATTCTAGTGGTTTTGAAAATGACATTTTTTCAGGTTATAAAGATTGATGGATTGCTTTACCTTTATCTATTATTTGAATATAAATACTGGGCTTGTGTATACTATTTCCTTATTTTTTTCTTTCTTCTCTTTATAAACTTAGTGTATTGTTTTTGCTTTGCTGTATATTATACATTTTACTCCATATTTTATATTGTTCCCATACATTCAATCAAATCTATTAATACAGTACATTTCTTAGCTATATAGGTACAAGTTGAAACCATTAAAATTGCGTAAATTGCATGAATATGTGAATGCGGCGTGATGGCGAGTGTTTCAAGTTTGTTCTACGCACCCTTTTTTACGCTCGATGCTCCCAAATAGACATCTTGAAACAACAGTGAGCATCATGTTACAGATTTTTTGATTATTTATCATAAAAACGTCAAATCAGATTAATTAAATTCATTCGGTTCTATTCCATTAGAATTTCCTCTTCTAATATATAATAATTTTACCCCTTTTATTTTTTGAATTTATATTAATAAGAAATCGCTGAATTAATTATACTTGATTATATCTTAACAACAGGTTTGTTTTCCTAAACTTCAGTTTTAATATTATACTACTTTTGCCAATACTCTTAACTTTCTTAGAATAATTAATTTTGAAAAGAAGATTAAGTTTGATTAGCTATAAATTAATAAATAGCAATCATCAAGAATCAAAATACAAATTAAACAGTTTATTCAATTTTCATTAGTTTAATTCCATTATCATCTTCATATTCAACTTCATACAAATTTAATATATATCATCTAATATAATGGGTTGTTCAGCAAGTACACAGATTGATGAAAACGATCCAGATTATTTACTTAAACTTCAGAATAGTGAAGTTGAACGAATGTTATTACAAAGTCAACAACAAGATAAGAATAAGATAAAAGTCTTATTACTAGGAGCAGGAGAAAGTGGAAAATCAACTGTTTTAAAACAAATGAAAATATTGCATAATGGTGGTTTTACAGAACAAGAAAGAAATCAATATAAAAATATAATTTGGGCAGATGCTGTTGGTGCAATGAAAATTTTAATAATTAAAGCAAGAGAAAGAAGAATACCTTTAGATTGTGATAAACCTGAGAATAGAGATTTGTTTGAATATAGAAAGAAGATTTTACATTATAATCCAATTGGAAGTATTGATACAAAAGCAGCTGGTGGATTTTCATATTTAAAAGATTATGCTACAAAATATAATGAAACTAGTGAAACTAGAAAAAAAATTATGAATAAAGGTAATTTAAATCTTGGAGATAATACTCCACAAACAGGTTGGGATGATCAAGATACATTTGCTGAACCAGGAGAAAATAATAGTTTAGAAGAAGATGCAGTTAGAGATTTATTAGAAGGATCAGAAACAGCAAGAAACTATTCAAAAGCAGAAATTGCAGAAGCATTGAAAGCATTATGGGCTAGAGATTCTGGTATAGCAGCAGTTTATAAGAGAAGAAATGAGTTTCATTTAGAAGGTTCAGCACCTTATTTCTTTGAAAATTCAGATTTATTTGCACAAGATGGTTATGTTTGTAGTGATCAAGATATATTAAGAGGTAGAGTTAAGACAGTTGGTATAACAGAAACAAATTTCAATATCAATAATACTAGATTAACAGTTTTAGATGCTGGTGGACAAAGATCAGAAAGAAAGAAATGGATAAATTGTTTTGAAGGTATAACATGTGTTTGTTTTGTTGTTGCAGTTTCTGAATATGATGAAAAACTATTGGAAGATGAAAGTATAAATAGAATGGTCGAATCAATGATGCTATTTGAATCAATAGCCAATTCAAGATGGTTTATCAATACACCATTTATGTTATTCCTTAATAAAACTGATATTTTTAAAGAAAAGATTAGATATTCACCAATACGTGCCACTTTTCATATGTATGAAGGTAAAACAAATGATTATAGAGATGGAATAAAATTCTTTACCGATACCTTTAGTCAATTAAATCGTAATAGGAAAAGACCAATTTATATTCATCCAACAACTGCCACAGATACAGAAAATATGAAATTTATGGTTAATGCATTAACTGATCTGGCTATCCAAGATGGTATGAGAGATATTGGTTTTATGTGATACCGTTATTGTTGTTATTGTTAACTCTTTGTTTTTATTCTTTTTTTTACTTTATTTATCGTTATATATTACTTTACATTTTTACATTAATACTCATCTCCAGTGGCCCTCGGACTAATTACTAATCTGTTAGTCCGGACGAGTTTCACTGGATTCGCCACAGAAAGTTTAAAGCAAGAAAGTTCTCAACAACGTCTGATAAGACTGATTTCAATTAATGAACTTAGTGTTAGTACTTTTTCTTCTTTTCTCTCTCTTCAAACTGTCGACCGTACTAAGAAGATTCTTCACAAGAGCATCACCTATTATGTCCAAGCAAACCATTCAAAAAATTGAAGCTTTAATTAAAGAAAAGCCAGTCTTTATTGCATCAAAGACTTATTGTCCTTACTGTTCTGCTTCTAAAAGATTGTTAGAAGAAGTTGACGCTGATGCTTATATCTTAGAATTAGATACCATTGAAGATGGTAATGATATTCAAGATGCTTTATATCAAATCACTGGTCAAAGAACTGTTCCAAATATTTTCATTGGTGGTAAGCATATTGGTGGTAATTCTGATTTACAATCATTAGGTAAGAAACAAGTTATCTCTCAAATCTCTGCTGCTAAGATCTAAATCAGTTTATAACTAGTTAAGTTCACCTTATATATCTAGTTTCATCAATTAATTGGGTGTTCTTTTTATATATCGTATTATTCGTATAGAATTTTACTGTTTTCAATTTAGTTTAATTCAATCTATATTCATTCTTAAGGACTTGTCCTGGATTACCTATTCAATTGACCTCCCAACCTTACTAGTTTATTCAGCTATAGTAGTAGTAAATAGTAATAATGTAAAGAATACTGTACTACGTAAAGATTAAGTAAGTCGATCGACCCAAGACGCACGTGATCCGACGCAGTTTGCTATCAGGCATTTATTACGTAATACAGAACATCACCACTCCAATCAATTAATCAATTTAATTGTACAATCACCAGCAGGAGGCAACAAAAGGAACCACAACAAGAAAATAAAGAGAATAGAACAACAGTCAATCATAGAAAATGGGTCTTTTAGATAATCATCCTTATACGGCAGTCACTGCAATAATTAACAGAGCAGTTGATCATGCGGAGCCAAATCCTAATGATGGTTTAATTGAAATGGAATTACCTGAATTATTACAAGCAATTAAATCACAAAACAATGCATATGAACCTGGTCCAAATGAAGCTGCAAGAGCTATTAGAAAGAAATTAAAACATGGAAATTACAGCCAACAATATAATGCCTTGAAATTGTACGAATTATTAGTTGCAAATGGTGGGGTTCAATTAACAAGATTTTATAATGATTCAAAATTATTAGAAAGAATGAAATTTATAGCTAGTAGTTCAGATGCTGTTACGGTTGACCCAAAGATTAAAAAGAAAGCTCAACTAATGATAATTGGTTGGAAACAGGAATATGAAGGTAGTAAAGATAGACAAGGTTTAGTTAATCTATTTAGACAATCTAATTTTAAAACTAAAAGGAGAAAATCTACTGCTACAGTTGTTCCTGATTTTATGAATGATACTCCATTTGACGAAACTTATGAAGATTCAAGATCAAATGGCAGAGATTCTGATTATGATAGTTTAAACGATTATGAAGATGTTACTTCTACAGCTAGTTCAGCTTACAATAGACCAAAACCTACCTCTTCTTCAAAAACTCTTTTATCTAATCAAGAATTGGATAAGAAATTTAAGATCCCTAGAATTAACTATGAAAAAGAGACTCCTAAGATTTTTCAGAAAATTGCTGAAGCCAATATTATATCAACAAATTTAACAAATACTTTAAAATCATTAGATAAAGATGAACTATCAATTCATTCACCTAAAGCTAATGAAGAATTTGATGAATGTCGTGAAATTAGAAGAAAAATTTTAACATATTTACAATTAGTTAACAAAGAAGAATTATTAGGTTCGTTATTAAAATGTAATGATGAATTAGTTGCAGCTTTAAAGTTATATGAAAGTAGAAGTCAATTTGATGATGAAGATGCTGATTCGTTAGATGATTATGAGTCGGATGATGAAGCTTTAAGTGATTCAAGTTCAGAATCCTCATCTCTTGTTACTTCTGAGATTCCAAATCCTAATTCAGATTTTTCTTCTCATAAGAGAGCACCTCCTCCAATTCCATCCAAGTCAGCAAAAGTTCAAGGTTATAGAGCTAGCTCTAATATAAGAGTTCCTAAGAAAGCTCAATCAAAAGTAAGAGACGATGATGACCCATTCAGTGACGATAATGAAGCTGAGTCTGCCGTTGCCTGGAAATGATCGTTCTAATGAATTATATATATTTTTTCTTCAATTCTTTAACTTCTTATATTTGTTTCTATATGTATTGTCTATCACTTTGGTTAATTTTTATTATAAACTCTTCTACTCAGTATACTTTGTTTTGAGCACCACACGAAATTTTAACTCTCGAGCTTTGAAAAAAAAATGCTTTGAATTTGGTGGAAAGGAGACCCAGAAATCCTAGAATTCCTTAAATTAACAAGAAATCAAAGAGACTCGTAGATTTGGAAGATTACCGACCCAATAATGAGCTCAAGTGAAACTGAAGAACCAAGTCAATCTAATCGAGGAACAAGATACTCGGATCACAAAGATAACCAGGATTTTAGAAGGCAACCGGATACAAGAGAACATCAACAACAACAACAACAGCAGCATCATCAATCTCCTCCACCTCCTCCTCCAAATCCAAATCAAAATCATGAGTCAGGAGATCTAATTCCCCAATTCGACACTTCTGTAACAGAAGATGTCATCTACGAAATACAGGAAATTCCACAATACAATCCAACTAGAGCCTTATTAATTGCAAATTTAAGACCACCATTTGATAATGTTGATTTTCAAAATGTTTTAAAAGACGAAGCAGCAAAAGTTGATACAGTTGTTGAAAGAGCCTGGCTAAACCAAAGAAGAACTCACTGTATTGTAATAGTATCAGAGATAGAAGGTGCAATTGAAATACAAAGAAATTTAAATAATCGTTATTTTCCATTAATATCTGATAACCTAGAACCAAACTTAGAATATGATGAAAATGGTAGGCAAATTCAACGATTAAGATTATATATTGATTTTATACCTGTTAAGGCTACATCATTATGGATAGACCAAGAAAATAGAGGTCCAAAAAATGCAATTTGGAAAGTTGAATACATTACACAACCTTCAAAACATGAACCAGATCAATCCTTCTTACTTGCCACACATACAATGATAAATTATCCAAATAGAATATCTGGTTATAGATCTACCTCATCTCGTCCTCGTGTTAGCAAACCACAGTATAGATCTGGCCCTCCAAGAAGAAATAATAACAATAATGGTAATGGATCAAGTTATAATCGTCGTCCACAAAGAGGTATTAGACGAGGTGGTCGTTATGCTGGTCCACCTATTGATAGATTGTATAATAATGGTTACTCTGATTACCCTCCACAACAACTTCCAGTCGATCCATATTATTATCCACATCAAGATATACAACAGCAACAAATTTATGGTGAACCCAATTATAGAGACAATTCAAGGTTGCAACAATATGATCAATATCCAATGAGAGAAGCATATGGGGATGAATCTTTTCCTCCAAGAAGAAATTTAAATAGAAATATTGATGATTATAGAAGAGGAAGAGAAAGATCACCACTTGGAAAGAGTAATGGTAGAGGTAGACGACATGGGTATGGATCAAGATCGCCTCCAATGTCCCAGACTAGATCACCAGAATGGGCTGATTAGTTGGTATATACAGAGTTAGTCATTTGAATCCACAATAAATATTGTTTTCTGTTCACTTTTTTACTTCTTTTCAAATTTGCTATGTTTTCTTACAACTATGTAACTGGATCTTGTAACTTTTGATCATTTTCCTATAATTGCTTTTTTAGTTTTCAATTTATTCCATGGTCATTATTATAAACTGCAGCATTCAAATGTCCTGTTTCTTGCTCTCAAGAATTAGATTTTCCAAATTAAATCTTTTTTAGATATACAGCAATGGGTTATATTTTATTTATAATATTTTCTTTGGAAGAAAATTTAAGAAATGTTCAACCCAATTTTTTTTTTCCTTTTTTTCTCCTTTTTTTGATCTTTAAAAAGTTTTTACTGTTTTTACTAAATGTACTTGATTTAAATAATAAATATTAAATAATGAAGGAAAGATATATATACAAAAAAAACAATTCTCATACCACACATAAATTAGGAAACTGTAACTATAAGCACATTAAAGTTCAAAAAAATAAATTAAATAAGTTAAAGCATGAATGTAAACAAGTATTGCTCATTAAGCAATCCAAATCTTGTGTAATATATCAAAAAGACCATTTTCTTCAGTCTCAATAATATAAACACCATAAATACCAATAGCTGTACCAAAACTTAGAAGACCCATTGCTAACTTATGCCAAACACCAAACTTTCTTAATGGAACATAATCAATAATACAACTTTCAAAACCAGCTTTACAATGTAATAGTAATAAAACACCAACAGTAGCATCAATTAAAGGTGGAACATGGAAACCTATAACAACTGGACTTGCTAATAAAGGAATCATTGTTAAAGTAACAATCTTTTCATATGACCAATGATAAGCACCATGAAAAGAATCAGATGGTGGTGGAACAAATGGTTCATTAACTGTACCTATAATATGTCCAGGTGGATCTTCTTTTAATTTTAATTTTGAAAAATCAAATTTTGGTTTTTTAAACAATGTAATTGATCTGGTACTAGAATGATTTAATGATTGTAATTGATGACTTATTGAAATTGGTTTGAGGCAACTTATTGGTGATATTATACTCTTCTGAAGTAGTAATGGTTGTCTGATTGATAATAGTGATCTTCCTCCTAACATCATCTTGTTAATTAATTTGAATTGATAATTGATTTATTGATAATAAAAGAAAGTTGTAAAAACTTGAAAGAAGATAAAGCAAAATAAAAGTCGGTCAGCAGAAAACCTTCAGTATAAAACCTTTGAAACCCCCTGAAAAGAAAATATTCCTTAAATAAGATTAGTTTGAAAAACATGGTGATTAATTCAGCAAATAAAAATCGCCAAAAAAATAAGCAGACTCAAAAATGAAAAAACTGCGTCGATCGGCGTGTCCGGAATCAAATGACCAGAGGCCCTGAAATCCGGACCCAAATCTATCATAACAAACAAAAAACCTTGAATTAATCTTGATTTTAAAGTACCATATTTCACAGAATATAATTCAATTATCTATAAAGCTTTGTAAAGACCCAGAATCAGTTGAATTATAAATATAGCTGAGGTAGCAACATTTCCAGTTAATAACATTAACAATAGTAGAAATAGTAACAATTATAGAAACAGTTGTAGCACTATCAGTACTTGAAATAACAATAGCTCTCATGCCATTTTTATAATAAACAATAGTTGATATAAATAACACAGCTAGTCATAACAACATCAACAATCACACAATAATTTTCAGCAGTTCTAACGGTCTCTCCTTAATGAACACTAGCAGAAACTTTAACAATCGAAGAAATAACACCAGTTGAATTTAATCAATAACTTTAAATGAATTAACAGTTTCCGCAAGTTTAAGAACAATAACAGTTGTCCTTGAACTAGTAACAATTCTAATAGCATAATCAAAATCAGTTGAATCAACAAAATATGAATCAACAAAATATTCTTCGATAGTCGAATTATCAATACTAACATTTCCATTTGATATAGGAATGATTTACCTTCCATAGTTTCATCTTAATCACCACTCGAACCTGAAATAGTGGCTAAAAGAGCTCTTCATAATTTTAAACATTTGAATCAATATCTATCGATTCATCAATTGCTGTAATATCAGTATTTGCATCAACACTTGAATCAACAATAACTTTATTAACATATTCATAACTTTCAACGTACTAACTCAATTGATATACTAGACATAGGTATGATATTTCACTCAATCATCACCCTTGTAACTATTACTAGTATATCATCCTTCTGAATCTAATCTTAAGCAATTAATCTAATAGAATCAATAATATCAGCAAATTTAACAGAAATAACACCAGCAATGCTCTAGCTAGCAGTAGCTCTAACAGTAACACAGCTAAAACTTGTTTCAACAACTCCACCACCAAACGTATATCAACAGCAGTAGCTCCAAATCTTGAATCTTTAAACGAATCAGTTGCAATTAATAACACTATTTCCATTTGTTTTATTAGTGATTGACAGTACCTATCAGACTGATAGTTAAACCAAACGTAACTAAGCTATTTCTTCTTCCATTATAGAGGTATATTATATGTGTGTCTCGCAAAGAACAAGATCAAAACCAGAGCCAAAACCAGAGCCAAAAGGTCTTCGTACATTTTACATTTGATATTATACAAGACACGGTTGGGGAACATTTACATTTTATTATAAAATTAAAGGCAATTGATTGTGTTGGATTCAACATTTCTATTGAAGATTATGCTTTGGAGAAATTAGTTGCTTTAAAGTTGTTAGATACAAGATACATAAATCGATTTGCTGAAGAGAATGGTTGTTCACAAACAAATCCAAAAGCAACATTCATCTTCTATTTTGAAAATGAAGTTGCATATTATAAAAAGATCATGCAATATAATTCAGAAAATCCCAATGAACTTATTAATATTCCTCAATTGATATATTCTGGTAAAATCGATAAATCTGTGACTCTTGAAGGTTGGATCAAAAGACGTTTAATCGGTCCTTGCATTATTTTGGAATATTTAGAAGGTTGTAGACCTCCAGAAACAAATGATGAACTTAGAACCTTTAAAATTCCAATTAAAAGATTAGCTAGAATAGGTATTAAACAGAATGATATCAAGAGGAGTAACTATTTATTTAATCCAGTTACTAAAACACCATATTTGATTGATTTTCAATATGTTTCATACAATAAAAATGGATTTGATCCAGAAGAAGCATGGGATGAATTTAAAGAAGCTTTTGAATTGAAAGATGAATAATTGATATTTCAACTTTTGATTTTGTTTATTGTGTTTTAAATTTTTGTTTTATTGTCTTTGCTCAACAGTTCCATATTATTTTGTGTATTCTTTCTTATCTTTGCTTTGTTCTTTTAATACCAAAATTAAATAACTAGGTTCTTTATCATGATTAATACGATATGTAAGATGAGAGAAAATGTAATTAAGAATAAACACAAAAGCTGACTACATAGGTATTTCATTTGGAGAAGTATCTAATGTTAAATAATAAATATATAAGTATGTAACTAGTATTTCAAGTAAATTAAGCTGCCATTTTAGCTAATTTCTTATCATAATTAGATTTTCTATTATGATTGGCCCTAGAACTTTTGTTTTTATTCTTATTATTAGCAGCTTTCTTTTTATCCATATAATCATTAAAATTCTTATGATTTTTCAATTTCAATTCATCACCTTCAGTTTTATTATTATTAATATTAATATTAATATCTTCTTCTTCATCATCATCATCTTTATCTTTTCTATTTGAATATTTACTTCTAGGTTTTAAATTATTATTTAAAGACATATCAACATTAATAAATTGTTGTTCCAACATTTTAAATCTTTTTGGAGATTTAGTTAACATTCTATACCAACCTTCAATCTGTTCATCAGTCCAATTCAATTCTAATTTTAATTGTTTTCTATAATTTGAATATCTTGAATTTCTAGTTAATAAATCAGGTGTAGTTTTATAAATTTGAAATAATTTTTTTTCAATTTTATAAATTTCATCATCAATTTTTTTATTAATTGTATTATTTTCTTCAAATTGATCATCATCTGTAATTGTTAATTTACCACCTGATGTAGTCAATTCTTGATCTGCATAAGTATCATCAGGTTCATCTTCATCTGATTCATAAAGCATTCTTAAAGCACTATTAAGTATACTTTGTTTTAAATCAGTTTCATCGGGTTTAATATTTAGTTCAATATCTCTATTCTTTTTACCAAATTGAACTTTAAATTGTTTATCGTCTTTTTTATAAGATGAATTATCATTTGATTTAAGTTTAGATTATTTCTTTTCTTCTTTATATTCTTTAATATTATTCAAAGAATCAGGATTTTCTAATAATTTCATAACTAATTGATCAATTTGAATATTATTATTTTCAAATAATAAAGTTTTAATTTGTAAATCATTTAATTGTGGGAAAATATCTTTAATTTTATTAATATTAATTAGATCAAATGAAGATTTATTTGATTTTTTCTTTTTAATTAATTTATTATTTAAAAATTTACTTTTTTCTTTAAAATCAGGATTTAAATCATTAAATTTTTTTGAAAATAAAATTTTTGAAATTAATGGATATAATTTAATTAATTGATTTTTATTATTAATATTTAAATTTTTTTGAATTAAATTTATAATTTTATTTGTTTGTAAACTAATTAATGAAACAATTGTAATTTCAAATATAATTTTTGAATGAATTGATTCACCTTTATTATATAATTCTTCTAAAATTTGTAAGAAATATAAATTAACAAATTTTTCACTAAATTCAGAATTATTATTCTTATTATTTTGTTTAATATATCTTTGTTTATTATAGTTATTATTATTATTTTTTAATGATTTTTGATATTTTTGACCTAATAACATAGTTAAAGTTTCTAAATCAGATCTATCAAATTTTGAATTTATAATTAAATATTTTAAATGATCATGAATTTTTTTAATTGAAGATAAATCATTTGATTTTGAATTTAATTTAGATTTAATTGAACCATCAATTAAATTTTTAATTATAT
>JAJLZM010000271.1:0-55874 GCA_030572235.1 Ambrosiozyma kamigamensis
CAATATAATTTGAACTAAATCCTAATAATTCAACTATTGGTGTTATAATTTCATAACCTAAATAATAACCAATTAATATTGGATTAACATTGCTATTAAATCCAACATCTAAATATAATCCTTTGTTGAATAATAATGATGATAATACAACAAATTGAACCAAATTAGTTAATGTTTCAAATAAACTTGATGTAAATATATGATTTAATTTAGAATGACCAATTTCATGACCTAAAACAGCAATGATTTCATCAATGGTTTGTGTGTTAATTAAAGTATCAAATAAATAAATTGTTTTTGGTAAACCAGGAAACCCAGTGAAGAAAGCATTTGAATGAGTTGATTTTTCAGATTCTTTAATAATATAAATATTTGAAATTGGAAATTCACATTTATTAGATAATTGTTCAATTGAATTTTTTAATTCACCAGTTTGTAAAGATTCAGTATTATAAAGTAATGAAACAAATAATGGATTAATTAAAACAATGATTATATCAACTAAAAATAATATAATACTTAAATAAACTGGAAACATTGTACCACATAATTCAGTAATTTTAACCATAGCTAACCCGACTAAACCATTAATAATACCATTAATTGAAGTGATTTTAAATTCATCTAATAACCAACTTTTAATTGTATATTTATTAAAACCAAATTTTTCTTCAATATGAAAAAGAGAATAATAATTGAATGGTTTTTTTGTAATTAAACCAATAATTAAAAATTCAAACATTAAAATTAATGTTTGAGCAATTTGTCCACCAATGAAATATTTTGGTAAATATTTTAAAACTAATTTACCTGCAACATTCCATAATTTTGGATATAAATTGAATTTAATATAACTTAAATTAATAATTGTATTAAATGCACTTCTAACAATTCTTGCTTTTAAAGTAGCTTTATTATAATCAATTGATTTTTTAAATTCTTCTTCTTCTTTTGGATCTGATTTCTCAGATGATGATGATGATGATGGTGGTTTAATTGATAATTTATCTATATGTTTCAATTGTCTATAAGTTAAATAAGTATTGAAAGCAAATGAAGCCGTTGTCATACCATAGAGAACTAGTCTCCAGTTGACTTTACCTATACCAATGAATGATGATAAAGACATTTAGAGAGTTAAATGTTGATTTATTGTTATCATATCAGTAAAATAGAATATAGATGGGGATGGCCATATTTATATGAAGTTTATAATTAATTATTATAATCAGGTCAAATGATATTAAGAGCTATACGTGGTAACATCATTTAACGTATATACGTGGTGTTAACTGATTTCATTTCATTTGATTAGCAATAGTAAGTCAGCCTTTCCAACAGATGGCAATTAATCAGATTAAACCACAGTATCCCCACATTATCAACCGGTCTTTATACCACAAATGGAATAAAAATAATTAAATTATTAAGATAAATTCAATTCAGCAACTTCATTGGGATGAGTAGTATACGTTCAAGTCTTCAAGATAAATTTGATAAAGAAATTCAATGAAATTATATTTTGTTGATAGGCACAATGATTGTTAGTTAATTGAATCTATATGGAATTCTATGGAATTCTGTGGAATACTATGGAAACTGTGGTAGATGATATATGATGCAACCCATGCAACCCAGCCCATAAGATAAGTTCTTAGATTGTGATTACAGGAATCGATCGATATAAAACGTTGCGCAGGGTCTCTATTAAATTACTATAAAAATATAAAAATATCCTTACATTCATCCATCCCTTTACTAAAGCTCAATCAATCAAATTAATATGTTTATTCCTACTAAATTTCTACTATCTTCAATCTTATTACTTACTCTTTGTTCATCCAAAGAAATCCCATTATTTGTACAATATAATAATAATGTTTTAAGTTTAACTCAATCAGTTCAATTACCAAGTTCTACAATATCTCCATCATCGTCATCATCAAATGAAAGATTATTAGATGATGTTGATACTTATAGTGAATCTGATAGTTTTGATACTGCAACTACTTTTGATTCTGATAATGAAAATGAATTGGAAGAAGATAGAAATAGAAAAGGTACTTGTTATGGTCTTTCTATTGGTGATGTTTTTTGTTTTGGAATTTATGTTGGTGTTTAATAATTATTAGTTATTATGTTTTGGATTATATATTAATTTAATATTACTTTATGAATTAATCGTATTAAAAAGAGTAAAGCTATATTAGTATAAATAAATTAAAACATTATTGATTCTCTTCTTTGATTATTATTATTATCAAATGGATTAATTGGATCAATAAATGGATTTTCTTCTTTATTTAATGGTAATAATTCATCATTATTTTGACTTAATTTCTTTTGTTTTAATCTATCATCATTTTCATTCAATTTTCTCTTTGATTTATATAACCAATTATATTGAATTGAATAAATATCAAATAAACCTAAATTAAAATTTCTAATTATTAAAATTGATAAAATTGATAATGTTGTAAATAATATTATAACAACAATAACTAAAACTAAAATTAAACAATAATTTAATATATTATCTGAATCATCACCAATATCAGGTTGAAAAAATTCATAAATTAAAAAAATTGTAAATCCATTTAATATAATCCACCAAATTAATGTAAAAATAATACCAAATTTAAATTCTCTTGATGCTGAAAAATCTGATATGAAAATTGCAATTAATATAATAAAAATTGATATAACTGATGGTATAATTATAAATGTTGATCCATACATATAATAAATTGAATGTTGAATGAAAAAACTTGGACCAAAGAAAAATAATAAAATTAAACACATTCTATAAATATTAAATATAAAATCAGCTTTTAATTTTTTTTTATTTATACCTAATAATTCAGCTTGTGATCTAATAAACTTATCTTTTAAATGGAAACCAATAAAACATTGAAATAAAAAATTAATTAATGATATAATTGAAATTATAATAACTAATATTCTTAAAGTATTTGTTTCTAAATCTGAAAATGAAATTGAATCATATGTATATTGTAAATAATTATAATATTCTTCAATTACTTCATTTAAACTAGAAATAAATATAACTGATTGTAAAATTGAATAAATTAACATGATAAATGAAAAAAAAATTGATGAATATAAATGGAAACTATTTCTAGTATATAAAACAACTAAAGTCATTAAAATTTGATATATTGAAGAATAAAGATAAACTGCAAGACATGAAGTTAATGGAGTATAATATGAATATTTTTTAATTATAATACTTGATAAACCAGCTTCAAAACTTAATATAATAATTGATGATAATATATTAAAAATTAAATAAATTTTAATCCATGCTCCATCATTATTCCAAATATTATCTTTAAATTTTTCAATAAATGGTTTCTTTATAGTTTTATATTGTTTTCTAACGTTTTCTTCATCTTCTAATTGATTATGAATATCTTGAATCGGTTTTAACATTGATTGAAAATCAAAATCTGTATCATCTAGATTATATGTAGTTTTCTTTTTTTCCATTGATTGTTCTGGACTGGGTATTAAATTATCAGTCATGTTGGTGTTGTAAGGAAAGAAGCAAGTGAGAGGATATCCATGATTGACTAGATTCAGGGGTGAAGATATATATCACAAATATCAGGGAGGATTAGTTGGGCACGGGATTTGATTTGATAAAGTTAAAGTAAAGCTTTATATTAAGCTTATCATGCCCTGTTTGGGTCAGGTGGGTGGAGCTGTTCTGATTGGTCACTGGATTCACAATACAATTGATAAAGACATTTCAATATTGGGGTTAATTGTAATTCTTGTAAACTTGTATAGTAAGCTCATCAGTACCATCAGAGTTCTGTTCTGAGTCCAATAGCAATTAAAACCATGCCTTTTCTAGGGATGGCAAACATCAATTAACACCATGTAACTGGCCTACCTATATACCACAAATAGAATAATGTCGATATCTATATCATTAATTCTGATTCATATATATTCGGTCATCAATTGCAACAACAACTTGTGAATTTTTAACATATATGGGGAAAGTAAGTTCAAAACACAATGGTAAATTTATTCTATAAAATAATGTGGATGCAATTGAGATCAATATTAAGAGATAAGTTTTTAGATTATGATTTGATACAGTATATTATCATCAGGTTTATATATCTCCAGAATTCTCCAGAATCAATTAATTAAATATCTGATTCTTTATAAAAATACTGTTATATCCATCCTTTTATTATATCAAACTAATCACTATCCCAACCATCAACCAATTAATATGTCTAATCCAACACAATCAAGTGAATCATCATCTAATCCAGCAACATCAACAGTTACTGACAAAAACGAAAGATCATATCGTGGTTTAAATATTGGTCGTGGTTTTAATATTGGTATTACAACTATTCCTAATAATGAAGTTGTTGTTCCTAAGGAAAATAAGTGTGGTACATGTCATGGTGTTCAATTATTTAAATTATGCCTTGGAGTTTATGTTTCTTAATATTAAGTATTATGTTTAGTTGTTTTTATTATAATTGATATGAAGTAGTTATTGCAACGTTGTAATGTTACATCACGTGCCTTCCAGCTCTCTGATTGGCTCTCTCTGTTTTGCTAGTGGTAACTCTGATTCCCATACAAAACCCCACACTCTCAGCCATTCCGCTTCCCCCCTGAAACTCTGAATATAACACCGCTTTTCTCTCCACTCTTTTATTCGATGACTGAGAGAGGAGTTATTTCAAAATGACTTAAATACAACTACTTTTCCTTCAATAAATTCAGTAAATTAAACAACTATATCAATTAATATAATGAATAATTCTTTATTCATACTAGAATTAAATAAACCAAAGAACACAACAACCACAAATTTTAAAATGACAAATAAATTAAATAAAATATATTCAACAATGTTTGGATTTACAACTGGATTAATTACACCATTATTAATAACAAAATATTATTTAACTACAAATAATTCAAATTTATTAATTTATAAAAATAATGAAAAATTTGAATTATTTAAATTAAAAAAGAAAACTATTGATTTAAATAATAAATTAGATAGAATTGATAAAGAATTATTTGGTGATCCTGATAATGATAAATACCATGTTATTTTTAATTTTTAATGATTGATTTATGTGTTATTTATTTACTATTTACTATTTATTATATTGTTTTATTTATAATTTTAATTAAATTTTATTATAACGTAATTTTTAAAACCCAAAAAGTAAATACAAGTAAAGAGAAAATATAAATACCCAGATTATATATTATTTAATGTTCAGATTTTTCAACATTTGGTAAATCAATAATTGCTTTTCTAATTGAATCAACACCTTTTAATAAATCTTCTTTTGAAATAACTAATGGAGGAGCTAATCTAATTATATGTTCATGAGTTGGTTTAGCTAAAACACCATATTTTTTCATTAATAAACATAAATCCCAAGCAGATTTACCAAAAGTTTTTGAATCATCAATAACAACAGCAGTTAATAAACCTTTACCTCTAACTTCTTTAATTATACCATTTGATTCATCTTTTAATTTATTTAATTCAATTTTAAAAAATTCACCTAATTCTAATGATCTTTCAACTAATTTTTCATCTTTAACAACTTCTAATGCTTCAATTGCAACTCTTGAAGCTAATGGATTACCACCATATGTTGAACCATGTGAACCAGGTTCTAATGTTGACATAACTTCTTTTGATGATAAAACAGCAGAAACTGGTAATATACCACCACTAATTGCTTTACCTAATAAAACCATATCTGGTTTATCTTCTTTTGTTAAATAATGTTCATAACATAATAATTTACCAGTTCTTGCAATACCTGTTTGAATTTCATCAGCAATTAATAAAACATTATATTTTTTACATAATTCTTTAACTTGTTTAAAATAATTTGGTGGAGGAACAACTATACCTGCTTCACCTTGAATTGGTTCTAATAAAATAGCAGCAATTTTATCACCAGCATTTTTAAAAGCTAATTCAACATCTTCAATTACACCATATCTTAAAAATTGATTTGTTGTACCTGGAATTAAAGGACCAACATTATCTAAATAAGGACCAAAGTTAGTTTTTGCATCAGGATCAGTTGACATTGAAACAATTGCAATTGATCTACCATGAAAATTATCAGCAGCAGATAAAATTATAGCTTCATTTGCAGGAATTTTTTTATAAACATAACCCCATCTTCTAGCTAATTTTAAAGCAGTTTCAACAGCTTCAGCACCTGTATTCATTGGTAAAACAGATTCATAACCAAAATATTCAGTAACATATTTTGCATAAGAACCAAAAATATCAGATGAAAAAGCTCTTGAAGATAAAGTAACTTTTTGAGCTTGTTCAATTAATGCATTAACAATTCTTGGATGACAATGACCTTGATTGACTGCAGAATAAGCAGATAAAAAATCTATATATTCATTTCCTTCAGGATCCCAAACTTTTGCACCTTTTGCTTTTGCAAAGACAACTGGTAATGGATGATAATTATGTGCAGCATATTCATGTTCATAATTTTGAGCTTGTTTTGAAGATAAATTGAATTCTGGGACTGGGCCTGACATATTGAATTCTTAATTGATTGATTGTAATTATTTATATTATAAGAAAAGAAGTAGTTGTTATAATTGTGGGAAATAAAGTGGGTTTTATAGTAATTTGTTGATCGCAGTTTCCTGTGCATAGCGAGCAAACGGAGTTTTGTGTGTGAGCGCAGAGAGCAACCGAGGGCGGGTGGCGCGGGAGGAGCGGGTGGCGCAGAGGTGGGGAGGTGGGAAGGAGACAGCGAGACAGTCTGAGATCCATGTTGAATTTGCGATGTCCAATTGCTGTACGCCGTTGGCCCTAACTAAATCGGTGGTTTGTATGGGAATCGGGTGTACTACTAACAAATGAAAACTGAGTATTACTGCTCAATGAGATATGGTATGGGTTTGTTTATCACTGTATTATATTTATCACACCTATGTTAAGCTATTACCCAACTTTCAGAGAAATATTAGATCATGAAGATGTTTAAATTCAGAGAAATGTGAATTACTCTAGTTAACACGTTGTGAGAAATTGAAAATTGAAAATTGAAATTTCTGCTCTTTCTTCTTCTTTGAAGTTCTTTCTTCCTCCATCAGCTTCGACATCACTTTTTGTTTTGTTATGCCGTCTCTTTAAGGGACACATGGACTGATCCTGACCTTTACTAGATGCTGTTTACTCACCTGAATCATTGAATTATTCAAATCAAACACCGATGGTTTAACATCTTGGATTACTTTGGTTATTTTGAATTATGTTGAGATATGATTATTGGTTTCCTAAATGTAACTTCTGCCCATAGAGTATGGCATTTGATCATCAAAAATTATCATCATAAATTAAATTTGAAATTTTTAAATAAGAATATTAATAATGATGAATTAAATTCAATTATTAAAAGTTTTGAATTAAATATACCAAATATAAAAGAATTAAAATTATTATTTAATTATCAAGATTTAAACTTTGATGCTTTTAATTTTAAAAAATTAGAGAAGTTGACTATAATATTTCATGGATTACAACAAAAGAAAATTGAAGATATTGAAGATATTGACGATATTTTTGATCCAAGTTTATTTGAAACAGAAGTTAATAATGATATCAATGATGATGATGATGATGATGAGATACAATTTAATATTAAATTTAATAATGAATTACCAAAAACTTTAAAAAAATTAGAAATAAGAAAAGAAATTGAAAATTATAAAAATGTTGAAATTGAAACTAAATTTCAAGAAAGGGCTAAAGTTCATTTATTTATTTATAAAATTAATAAAAAATTAATTAAAAGATATAATGTTGATTCAATTAATTATATTGATTCTAATTTATTTTTTGCATTTTTTGAAGATGATAATCGGGATATTAAAGTAGCTGGTTCTGTTTTTTTGACTCTTTCATTTATTTCAATTATTTGTATTATTCTTGGTCTTTTGGATATAGTTGATAATTAATAATTTTATAAAAATCATTATTTTTTCTAATCGTTTAAATCAAATTCATTAAAAAATAACACAAAAAGTAAATTTATAATTTTATACATACAAAATCATTTATATAACTCTTTTCTAATAAAACTAATATCATTAGAATCAACAGAAACATTAAACCCAGAATCAATGAATTTTCTTCTAGCATCATCATCTAAGAATAATTCTAATCTACCCTTTGATTTATAATCAATCTTGACTTGTAATAACATCATATCATTTGAAATTTTGTCTTTATTGAAGAATGATTTAATAAGTTTTGACTTATCATTAACCCCAACTTTATTAAAGAATGATTTAATAAGTTTTGACTTATCATTAGCCCCGACTTTATTGAAGGATAATTTAATAAGTTTTGACTTATCATTATCCTCGATGTTATTATTAGATTCATTAGCAGTAATAACAATTGTACAAGCTTTCAAAGATCCAAATTTAATTATACTTAAATCTAATTCATTTGAATAATAATCCATATTTATAATTATATCATTAATTGGAGATGGGAAATCAAATAAGGAAACTGTATTCTTTGTTGAATTAGAATTAGATGAAGATTCTTCAAAACCTGTTTGATTAATTGTTGGTATATTAATACTAGAAATATCCAATGTTTTGTTATCTTTATTCAAATCATAAGCAACATTGATTATTGATCTATGGAATTGAACACAATTATCATTATTTAAATTTTTAATATCAATACAAAATTTAAAATTTAATTTTCCAAAACTAACTTTAAACCATTGGTAATGTTCATTGTTTATTATAATTCTTGGAGTAGTTATTTTATCCCATCTATAATAATCATGAGAATCAATGTTTAAAACAAATGAATTTGTATTCCAAGTTTTTATACCACCAAATTTTTCTTTAATTTTTTTAAAATATGACATAAAAGCTGTTAATCGACTTGTATGAAATAAATCACTGTTTAAGTTACTTGAATGTCCAAATGAAATATCATTAGATAATTCATCTAAGTAACAGGGAGATGGAAACTTATCATCATCATTTTTAAAACTAACAAAATGGAAAGGACTAATTCCATAATTTCTGATGTGAGTATTAAATAAAGATACAGAAGTAACTGTATCTGGTAATACAAAAGGTTCCTCTTTAAACATGGTGTCCTGAAAAGCAACCGATTTTAGTGATGGTAATAAAGAAAATTGGAAGTTGTGGCCATTGTGGGTTGGAGCATAAAATGAGACAAGCCTTAGCTTTTCTAGACTTTTATTGTTAAGATTTATATCACCTTCGACACAGGCCACATTAATTTTTAAATAAACTAGGTTCTTTAAACTAGGAAGCCATTTGAAAAATGATTTGTCTTTAGGTGAAGTAATCATTGTAGAAACAGATCTTAAAAATAAAGAGAATTCAACAGAAAAATAACTAAAAGGGTCTTCAAACTCAAAAGGAGTATTATAAAATAAACCATGGAATTCAATTTTAATATTAGGTCTTTGAGTTTGAAATTTAATTAAATCATTCTCCACATAATCTGATTGAATTTGAAACTCTTCAAATGATTTCAGTGTTTGTGCCAAATAATTTGGTTCAAACTTAATGATGAGTTTTTCAAGGGATGGCCAACAACCAGAAAAGTAACATTTTTTAAATTCTTGATCAATACAAAGCTCACTAACCATTTTGATAACTTTCAATGCTCTCAATGCTTGAAGTCTTTGAAAGACAAACTGAGAACAATATATGTTCTTCTCATATGTGCAACTTAAATATGTAACCTTGTCAAATAAATTAGTTTATATCGAGAAATATCAGTAAAAATAAAGTCAAGTTGTAATTTAATAGTCTTAAATCTCTTTGTAAAATCAAGACCTATACCTATCTTAGAATTCACATAACCAGGAAACAATAAGCAGTCAAGTTGTAAATTTCTCTTTTCTAAATATAATATTAAAGTTTTAATAAGAGTAGATTTGTAAGGAAGAGAGCCTTCAATGCCATCGAATTGAGCTAATTCTGTTTGCAAGACAAAGGTTTTCTCTTTTAAAGCCTTAATTATAATATTATCAAATTCAACATCGTAATCTAACATCTCTATGGCATCTTCTATTCTAAAATTTTCAGAAACAACTATTGTAAAGATATTTAATATGATTTCTATTGGTAGAGTATTTATATAATCAATGAACTCGAAGATTGGATAAACCACCGTCAGATTAGCTGTCTGACCAGTAACTAAACTCGATGAATTGGGCATTGGGTGAGTTAGACTTAGTATGATGGAATACAGCACATGTTCAGCTAAATAAAGTGTCAAAAGTGGAAGAAAAAGACGTGTTCTTCTCTTTATAAACACTGCCATTAAACAGTCTTTTTAGTTTTGTTGACTCGCTAAATCAAAACATCGAAATATCATTAAAATCATTAAAATCATTAAAAACAAAAACATCAGTAAATAAAGTACTATATAATATAATAAAACTCATTCAATCATTATCAGCTTTTTGAAAACTAGAAGAAACAGCATCAGGATTGATAAGAACAGTTTCAGCTGCAAAAGTACCTTGAACAGGACCAATTTTACCATCTGTATGAAATCCTAAATATTCTCCATTACCTGGAAATGCATTACTAAGTTTATCAAAGTTACCTTTATCTTTTAAAACAATTGGATAACCATCACCAACATCATATGCATCAGGTTTATAATAAAATCCAATTGATTCATAATCAATTGAATTTGAATTAAATGGATATAATGATATTGTTTCAACTTCACCTGTGTAAAATCTTGTTAAATAATCTGATTTAATTTTATTAATTCCTGCTCCAACTCCAATATTATATCTATTTTTAACAAAAGTTCTACTATAATGGAAAACATTTGAAATTGTTGTAGTACTGGATTTTGAATTATTGAAATTACATGTAATATTTGGATTTGAAATTGATGATTCAAATAGTAATTGTTTATTAGAATTAAACATTGAAGAACTTTTACCATTTTTAACTAAAAATTTCAAATTTAATGTAATGTTAGTTGTAATATAATCATTAATTTCCATATTTGATAAAATTGGTTTCTTTAATGCTTCAAAAATAGTTCTTGAATCTTTTAAAAATGTTCCTAATGTAGTATTCCAATAGTATTTATTACTACTTTCATCATATTTAAAATTCATTATATCAAAACTTGTATTTTTCTTTGAAAAAGATTCTTTAATTAATGTTATCTTATTAGATTCTTTAGCATTATAAATAATACAATCTTCTTGTAATGATAATTCAATTTGATCTAATTCAAAATAACCTAACTTAGTTGATTGACCATTAATTGAAAATTGATCTTTTTTAAGTTCAGTTGGGCATTCAAAATTAATTGGAATCTTTTCAATTTGAATAGAACCAATATCAAATTCTTCAATATTAGTTGAAAAATCAATATTAAAAGAAAGTTTATCACCATTTGAAACATCTGTTGTTGTTGTTGAAGTAGGTGAGCTTTTAAATAATTTCTTAAACATAGACTTACTTTGTTTAGATTCATTAATATTTGATTTATTTTGAATTAAAACACTGGATACTGGAGAATGATTATCAATTCCAAGAATAAGTGGATGAGAATCAATCGATGACATGATTGATGTAGTTTCACCTTGAAAAATTAAAGGAACAAGTAAATCATAATAAGATTTACCATCTTTTTTATCATTATGAAAAATTCGAATATAAATTTCATATCTAACTGTAACAGTTGTCATTTTTTCATTATAATAACCCACACTATTAAATGAAGAAGGTAAATCAAATTTATCAGTTGGAAATTCATAATTAATTGGAATTTCAATTATATCATTTTTAATAAAAGTTTTAGTTGTTAAATCATTATCATTAGTTGTAAAAAAAGTATCTGAATAATTAAATAAAACACCAATCTTAGTATCAATTGATTTTAAACTACGACTTAAACTATGATCATCATCTTCATATTTTCTTGGTGTTGCATGTCTTTGTCTAATGTCACCTTTGATACCTGTACAAATTGAATAAATTTCAATTGATTTTTCAAATTTTAATGTTGCTTTACCTTTAACTTTATTTAATTTAGGTGTGAATATTTGATTCTCTGTTGGATATTCAAGTTCAAACTTTGATTTAACTGGTAATTTCATCTTATATTATTTGTTTATTAATTGAATTAAAGTAACTATGAAAGGAAGAAACATGGGAATATTGGGAATATTTATAATCTGGTCTCAAAAAGTGACCATATTCCGGGTATATGAACCAAGTAGGCTGAACAGCCAATGGATCGGTTTTATCATTGTAAACACCTTAAACACCCATAAAATTTAAGAAGAAACACATAATTAAAAATTAAACCTCTAATTGTTTTCTAAGCCTCGTGTTGATCTTTTTGTGGCGGTGCATGAATGCGCCACTCTCACCAGCCACTGACATCATTAGAAAACAACTACGAACAGTATATCCACTTCTATAGATGATTATAATGATGTTTTAGATGTTTTGAAAGAGGGAGAATTCAATAATGAATATATGTCCAATGTTTTATTTCCAAAAGTTGATTCTTCTTCTTAATATTATTCTTTTTATATAACGCAAACTGTTCAGCCAATCAGCGCTCACCACTACACGTGACGTTCTAAAGAAGAATGAGTTGCAAGTCCCTATAATAAGTTGTTACTTCTTTCATGGTCACAGGGTGCTATTGGTATGAATTTACCCACCTGCTGCTTATACTTTTCTTTTTGTGTATTACTATCAATATTAATACAGTACAGTCTTCTAAACCAAAAAAAGGTGTTCTCTTTATCAAATTAAAAAATGAGAGGTAAGATCAAGGCCTGTGATAGTTGTCGGAATAAAAAAATCAAATGTGAAAGAATAAAAGATCAAGAATCATGTTTACATTGTTTCAAACATTCATTTAATTGTATTAATACACATATTCCTAAAAGAATTAGTCCTAAATCCCTTGGTAAAACTAAGAAACAAAAAGTTCATGATGAAGTTGGTGGTCACCTTTCTAAAATTAAATCTATATTAGATAAGATGATTACAAAGTTAGATGAAGATGAAAATAATAATAAAGATACCAACAATAATAACAATGATAATATAGCTTTTGAAACATCTACTGCATCAACTATATCAGATATATCTTCTGAAAGTGATATTGAACTGGATGATGATCAAACAACAAATAACAATAAACAATCTGTTATCGTATCAAATAAGAATCATATTATTAATAAATTGAATTCTGAAGGTTATAATGAGATTATACAAGGTGATTATTTTTCTATTTCATTTTTTTCACAAAATGGTTTAATGTGGGCATTAAATCAATTAAAAGATCCAATTATAATATTTCCAGTTAAAAATTTAATTTCAAATTTTATTAAAATTGAACGTAAAATGTTATCAATTTGGATTGATCCTGTTGATACATCAACATTATCATCTTTACCTTCAAGAGATATTATTAAAGTGATTTCAAATGCAACTAAATCTGTTTCATTATTTGATCTTAATTTTATTGAAGATGCTGTTGAAATTGGTATTAGATATAGTGATTATAAAGATGGGTTAATTTGTAAACCTAATTTTAGTTATGGTGAATTATTATTACTTAATTCATGTTTACTTCTTGGTTGTTCAACTTATGAAGAAATGATTAAACAAAATTTTGTTAATGAAGATTTAATTACAATTAAAGAAGTTCAAATACTTAAAGAATTATGTTTATCTAATTCAATTTATTATTTTCATAGAATTTCAATTATTGGTGATGGAATTATTGCTGTTAAAGGTTTAATATTATTATCATTTTATTGTAATGCATTTTCAATTAATCAACCTTTAAATTCATTAACTTCAATTATTGTTAAACAAGCTCAAGATTTAGGATTACATAAAAATGAATATTATAATAAACTTAAAGCAAAAGAAAAATTTAATGAATTAAGTGTATGGTGGGTTTGTTATATGTTAGATAAATTTTCAGCTTTAAAATCTGGTAGATCACCATTAATTGATGATAAAAATGTTACTGCACCTTCATTACCTTTTGTTGAAGAATATTGTGATAATTCTGGATCAAATGGTCCAAGGGCAGGTTTAGAAAGAGATATATTTCAAGATAATATTAGAAAACAATTTGAATTGATTACATCTAATCATCCAAGAGGAATTCGTCATTTATATTTTCAAATGGAAGTTGATTTATCAATAATTATATCTAAAATTTATAATATATTATTCAATTCTTCACCAATTCAACAAGATGAATTTTTAAATCTAATAAAATTATATTTAAATGATTTAGAAAATTGGAGAAAATGTTTTCCAAAAAATTTAAGACCTGGTAATAATGATGATTATATTAATGTTTTTAAAATTGGTGTATCTGATATATGTGATTTTATGATTATATCAGATTTAAATATGAATTATTATTATATAAAATTAATAATTAATATGTTTGGATTTAGAAATTGTTTAGAAATTGAAAATCAATTAAAATTTAAATTAGAATCATTAAATTGTTCAAAAAATTTAATTAAAAATTCAATTATTGTTGGTAAAAAATTATTAAAAGCAGCTGGATTTTCATTATTTTTTGCATTTAGTGGATTTTTAACATTATCTGCATTTTGTATTCAAGAACCAAATAATGATAATATAATTGATAATATTAGTTTATTATCAACTTTTTATAAAGAATTATTTAATGAATTTGATGATAATGATATTCCTGAAAAATGGGGATTATTAAGTGATGTTTCTAAATGTGTTGTTTATATTGTTGTTAATGTTGTTATGGAACATAATTCTAATTTAGTTTTTGATTTTGGTGATTTATTACATGATGTTAAAGTTAATCAACTTGATTTAGACAATAATAATAGTTTTAATAAATATGATTATAATGATTTTTTAGACGTTTTAAAAGAGGGAGAATTCAATAATGAATATATTTCCAATGTTTTATTTCCAAATGTTGATTCTTCTTCTTAATATTATTCTTTTATGTATAATTTATAGAATTTATAGGTATTTAATGAATTAATGAGATAACGTAAACTGTCCAGCCAATCAGCGCTCAGCACTGCACGTGACTTTATAGAGAAGAATTAGTTGCAAGTCCCTATAATTACCCTTAAAGAAGTTGAATTAACCTGGTACAATAATCAGACTACTAAATGTCTCTTCTTTCTGGATCAAATGATCATTTATGATGACTGCTGGAAATACTGTCACAGATAATTCAAATCTGTCAACTTCAAGTTTGGATCAATTACAAAACACAACTAATAATAACAACGATAACATTAGAAGAAATAATACAATATTTGATGATGAAAATGTCCAATTTGAAGGTATTTCAATGCCAAATCAAAATATATTGAATAATATGAGATCAGATATTCAAAGAAAACAAAAATTAAATGTTTCAAATAAATCATTTGCTGAAAAATTTAGAGATAATGTTTGGAATAATGATGGTGTTTGGATCAAAATCTTTTTAATATTTAATTGTTTAACTTCATTAGCAACTATTATTTTAGAATGTAAATTATATCCAATTATCAATAATTATTATACTGATACATCACCTGAAGTTGGTTATCTGGTTGTTTATATTTATGCAACTGTTTATCAAGTTATAATGACACTGGTTGTTTTATATACTAGAAATGTATTTCATTTATATTCATCAATTTTATTTTTATTTGTTATGTCAATTTATTCAATATTTCAATTAAGAGTTAATATTAGAGGTATCAATAATATTAAATCAAATGTTCCTGAGCAAACAATTGCAATTAAAACTGATTTAAAAAATATTAAAGCTATAGTTATTAGTGTCTTGGTTATTTCATTTATAAATTTTTTATTTCAATCATTTGTTGCATTTCAATTAAAAGATAAATTTAAAAGATCAAAAGCTGAAACTATTGGTAATAATAAAAAATTAATTATATCTGATTTTATATTTAATTTATTTAGAGATGGTTTAATTTTATTATTTTTTTTTGGTCCTGGATTTTTCATTCAATATGCAATTTATTATAGTCAAAATAAATTATATTTAACATTATCAATTGTTTCTATCATTGTTATTATTTTATTAACTAATTTTGCAGATTTTTGTGCTTCAAGAGAATTAAAAGTTGGTTTAATAATATCAACTATTTTATTTATGGCTTTAGAAAGTTATACAATTTATTTATTATATTATATTTATCAACCAATTGAAGATGATGGTAGTACAATTAAAAATTATGAATCATTAGTTGTCTTTGGTACATTTACAGCATTTTTAATTGGTTGTTTAATTATAATTTCAATTTTAGTTATGATTAATTTTAATTTAGGTTTATTTGAAATTTATTCAATTCAATATAATTGGTTATATAAATCAAAGAGACAAAAATCTTATTTTGGAAATCAATCAAATGAAGAATTTATACAATTTGATACTAATTCAAATTATGATGATCCATTTAGTGATAATAATAACATTGAATTGAATCCAATACAAACTCAAAGAAGATATGATTTGGATTTTTAATTAACTGCTTTTTGTATACTCTACTTTACTACTATTAATTTAAAAGTTTAGATGATTTAGTAATATCGAAAATTGATTGATTATACATAAATGAAAGTAAAAGTAAAAGTAAACATTTCTAAAATATCATTCACCAAATAACATACAAATTAAAGTAGTTCTATCTTTAAAACTTAATTCATTATTTAACTCAAATTTAATTTCAATTTTTTTATTCACAATTGAATAATCTAAACTATTTAATAAAAATGAATCACAAATTTGTAATTTATTTGATGAAATTAATGATTGATCATTAAATAAATTTAAATTTATATTTGATTGTTTTATTAATATTAATAATAAATTAACTAAATAAATAAATTTATTAAATATTAATGAATTAAAATCAATTTTAAAATTATATATATTTTCATTTTGTTTTTGTTTTTTATTAACTTGATGTTTTGTTTTTGATTCAATTATTATAATTTTATTTGATTTTGTAAATATTTTAATTAAATTATTCGTTAAAATAACTAAAATTGTATTTGGTTTATGTTTTGTATTCAATGATTCTGTAAAAATGATTTCATCATTATTTGAAAATATTAATCTAATTAATCCATTAAATTCATTCATATTTTTAATTTTTTGTAATGATTTTAAATTATAAATTGAATTTAAATTAATTAAATATTTATCAATTTCAATGTTGATTTTATCTACTATATTTGAATTTAAATATTTCTTAAATGATGATATATCATCAATTTCATTATTTGTTGTGGTTTTTATATGACCATTAGTTGGTTTAGTCTTATCATCTTTGACTGGTGTATCATTCATTTCAACATCGTCATCACTTTCATCGCTATCATTATCTTCACTATCACTATCATCACTCTTATCATCCTTATCATCATTGGTCACTGTAGGTATAGCCTTACCATTAGTCTTAGTTGACTTGGCTTTTGAAGGGGTTTCATTCTTATTATTCTTAGTCGTTGGATCATTTTTATTAGTCTTATTTTCTGAATCACTTTCATTAGATGATAAAGTTTCAATAGAATGAACTTCAATATCTTTTTTCTTATCATTCTTTTCAACATTCGAATTAGTAGTTTTAGTTCTATAATATCTTTTTAAATCAGGTTCTAAAAGTGAAGAAATTGATTTTTTTAAATCAAATGATAATCTTGGATATAAATAAAATTGAAAATCCATTATAAAATAAAGTTTAAAATCCCAATTTGAATTAAATTTTTCATCAAAATCTTTATGTAATGCATAACATGAATTAAATTCACTTATTTTAAGAGTTTCTTTTCTATAATTAATAAAATCATTAATTTTTTCATCATTCATTAATTGTTTATTATGATTTAATTTATTATTTAATTCACTTTTTGTTAAATTAATCCATGAGTCATAATCTTTATTATTTGGGTTTGAATAAATAACTTTATTTCTAAGTGAACTTGAAAATAATATATTTTTTTTAATTTCATCATGATTTAAATCAAATTCTAATAAAATAATTAAATTGTTTAAAGTTTTATATAATCCATCAACTAAAGTTTTTAAATAATTTATACCACCATTATTATTAATTGAATCAATGATTAATTTAAAATTAATATTATCATAAGAAGAATATATAGAATGATTAAAATATTGATATAATTCGAAAGCTTGTAATCCATAGATTGAAGAAGGAGTTAAATAAATAAACTTCATTAAACTTGAAAATGAATCATCTTGTTTAAAACTGTCGTTAAAATGAGTACATAAAAGATTTAGTATATCTTTAAATTGTCTATTAACTGTTGGTTTAAATTCAATATTTCTTCTGTTGTGTGAGCTATATCTGCTTAATCTAAATTTAAATTCTTTATTCCATAATTGTTCTGAGGATTGTATAGGACACGGATATTTAGATTTATGAGATGATGAACAAATGTAACAAAAACTTCTTTTTCTAATTGATTTAAAATTTTCCATTCTATTCATTATTGATTCGTTTAATTCAGGGCTATATTTTTGAATTTGATTATGTATTGTGACTTCAATTAATTCTCTTAATTCAATTAATAATTTTTTAATTTCTGGATCACATTTTAGTTTTAATAAACCTTTATTAAATTTTTCATCTTCATCTTCATCTTCATCTTCATCTTCGTCTTCATCTTCATCTTCATCTTCATCTTCATCTTCAGATGATTCCTCTTTTTGATCTTTCTTCTTTTCTTGTATAGTTTTCTTTATCGGAACATCTTCGTCTGAACTTGAATCATCATCATCATCATCATCATCATCATCTGAACTTGAATCATTATCTGAACCAACTTTTTGAGAATCATCATCTGAACTATCTTCATCATACACAAGTTTTCTTTTTGAATTAACTACATCATGAGCAAATTTAAGTGGATTTTGCTTTTGCTTTACTATATGATTAACTGGAGTTTGTTTTCTTGATTCAATTTCTTCACTATCATCAGATTCATCTTCAGTACCGTCTTCTTCTTCCTCTTCCTCTTCTTCTTCTTCTTCACTGCCATCCTCTTCTTCTTCATCTTCATCAGCTTCTTCAGCTTCATCATCAAACATTAAGTGACTTTTTGATTTTTCAATTATTTCATCAATTCCTTGTTCATCATCATCAGATTTATCACTTGGAGTACTTGACATAGTTTGAACTGAGTTTTTGAAGTCATTCTTTTTGGAAGGAGAGATGTAGGGGACAGGTTCCGGGTCTGGTGTGTGGTAGCGGGAGAAGTCGCTCTCTGAGGAGTCTTCGTCTGTTGTTTTTGATGCCATTGGCCTGACAGTTGATGTTTGTTTTGGTGTTCACCGTGTTCCCATCGTGTTGTTTTTGTTTTGTTGTTCTGAAAAACAAAAAACGAACGCTCTTGTCACACCGGTGCACCAGCGAGAGAGCTATTCCGAGGCACGTGACCGCTCAATATTCCGATCCACCCGTGCACCCGCGCGCGCATCACCGGTGCCGCCCAGCCCCCGCGCCGCAACACGTCACCCGCTCTGCAGCTGTGCGGCGCTGCTTACTAAAATCATTTTTTTTTGATTTTAATTCAACTGCAGTAAAAGTGACGAATTTTGCCAACAATTCCTGCTTATTCATGATATAAGTCCATAAATTATTTACCTATTTGACATTATTACCATGGATTCTTTAAACTTAAATCCAAACCATCAACTACCTGATGAGTATTTTAATCACCAAATGCCTCCTCCTTCAACTTCTTCCAGCTCCTCTTTTACTCAATTATTGGATGAAACTTTGATTAATAGACAACCAAATAATATGTTTAATAATAATATTTCAACTAAAAAACAGTTAATTCAACAGAATCAACATCATCAACATCAACAGCAACAGCAACAACAACAGTTGAATCTAGAGAATTTTCATATTGAACCCCAAGATTTTCAAAATTTCTTGTTAACTAATCCTCCTTTAATGGAGTATCCACCACAGATGTTATTCAATAATAATGGTTATCAGGATCAATCTTTAAATAATTTGGATTTAGCAACTACAATTAATACTTCTTCAAATAATATATCAAACAATATAAATAATGGTTACTCTACTACTTCTTTTGTTAATCAGAATCAATCCATCCAACAACAACCATTACAACAACCTCAACAACAATTTATAACTCAACCAACTCCACCTCAAGAACCTGGTTTATATGTTAATTCTCAACAGCAGCAACAGCAACAGCAACAACAATTAACTAATAACAATAACAATATTAATCATTTTAATGAACAATTATATCCTCAACTGACAAGTAGTTCTGGTAATTCTTCTCAACAACAATCTAATTATTTCCCACCTCCTCCAAGACGTCGTTTTTCTATTTCAAATGGTCAAATTAATCAAATTAGTGTAATGGTTCATAAAAATGATCATTTACATCAACAACAACATCATCAACTTCATCAACCTCAACAAGTTCAACAAGTTCAACAAGCTCAACAAGTTGAACAACAACAATTTATTGAAAATCCAAAAGTTAATCCAATAACAACAACAATAATTCAAGATGAAGAAATTAAAGTTGATGATCAAGGTATACCAAAACATCAATTAATTTATAATAATGAAATTATATTTAATCCAAATGGTGGTCCAATTCCAGGTACAACAGCATGGAAAAAACAAAAGATTTTAGAAAGAAATAGAATTGCTGCAAGTAAATGTAGATTAAAGAAGAAAGTTTTACAAGAAAAATTACAATTTAATAATAATAAATTATTTAATGAAAATTTAAATTTAATTAAAAAAAATTTATATTTAAGTAAAATTTTATTAAATTTAAAAAATTCAATTAATTTATATTCAAATAAAACTGGTATTTCAATTAATGATATATTAAAATATAATGATGATTTAATTAATGATAATATTAATCCAATTTCTCCAACTGATACTTCATATAATCAACAAGGAGTTGATAATGATGATGAAATTAAAGTTAATAAAAATACAATTGAAAAATTCTTATTACAAGATAATACTGATTTATATGTTGATTTAAAGAATAAATTAAATATAACTAAGAATAATATTGATTAATTTATTCTACTGTTCCTTTCCTTTCCCTATTTTTTTTTCGTTTTCCGTTTTATTTTTGTTGATACAATGCCTGATTTACCTGACTGATTTACCTGATTTACTTTTTTTTTTCATATGCCTTTAGTGGTTTTAATATATATGACATATATAAAGTGTTTTCTTTTTTCTTCTTCTACTTTATTTACTATACTCCTCTCAATTACTTTATAATAATCTATTCCTATCCATTTTCGTTTTTCTTTTATTATGTTTTTACTATATTTTAAAATTTACCTTTAATTATACTTTTTGTTCTTTGATTTGATACTTTTCCAATATACATTATTTACTACATATATATACACCAATATCGTCTGATATGATTAGAAATATTGCTTAATTTGGATAATAACCCTATTAATTAAAATATCAACAAAAAGCTTTAAAAATCACAAATTATCAAATTGTAATTGGTCTAGCTGAATTAATTCCCCTACATACTGTATGTAAGTATAGTTGATGTATGGACAAAGACGCAAGACCTGCTTCCACGGCAGATGTAAGGGAACGGTCTTTCTTTATTTGCAGTTCATTAATGTAATTGGTATTACAAATTAATCATGATTTACATGTAACGGAAATTGATGGCGGCTTGTGTTTGCATGTACATATGTGTGAAGTGTTGAACTAACTCCAACAAAGTCAAGGTCAAATTGGGAAGTTTTACAGATTCCTATAATTATGACTATTAATTTATAGAGTGGGTTAAATTTTAATATTGATTTTAATTAATTAAAGCTGTTAAATATGTATATAAATGATAGATGTATGTAATTGGAGATAAGACAATTCATTCAATATAATCAACCAATCAATTCATATACTTAATTATTCATCATCTTCATTTGGTTCATTGAATAATTCATTAATCTGCTGTTCAATTAATAAATCTTTTTCAGTTAATTTATCTAAATTAAATTCATCATCATTAATATCTTGTAACCAAAATAAATGTTTTGCACCAGATGATAAAAACTTCAACATAAAAATTCTACCAGTTTTACAAGATAAAACTTTTTTCCATGTAACATCACCTTGAAAAACTAATAATTCTTCAGATTGTATATTAATTGTTGATTCAGTTGGAGTTGATCTTGGTTTCCAATCAAAATTATAAAATCCTTCACCTTCTCCACTTTGTTTTATTGTGATTTCTCCTTTTATTGGCGATGATGTGTATAACTGTGTTTGCTCGTCGTAATTGACTCTTCCTGCTTTAAATCTGATAGGTAATTGGACCACCATTGTGTGTTCTGTGTGTTGTTTTAGATAAAGAAACAGTGATAAATCGATAAATCGCCACTGAAAATAAAATCAACAAAAATCAATTTCAAAATCGCTCTTTAAATTTTTGTTGATTTTAAAGCAATAAAGCAGTATAACTAAAACAACACATTAAATCATGAACTTCCCGCCTGAAGATGTCCAAGAACTAGTCAAAGAGATAGCAGACTTGCTATTGAAGAGAAATGAAACGGTTTCAATTAGTGAAGGGTCCTGTGGTGGGTTAATTAGTGCCTATCTGATTTCAATTTCAGGTGCTTCAAATTTTTTTGATGGTTCAAGATTAATTTATAGTTTAAAATCAAGATTAAAACTATCTGGATTGGATAATGAAACTATCAAATCCTATACTGGTCCTAATGAAACATCAGTTTTAAGATTGGCTAGACATTTAAAGATTGAATTTGGTTCAACTTATGTATTATCTGAATCTGGTTTTGCTGGTCCAAGTTTAAATAATATAGGTGATGTTGAATCAAGTAGTTTAGTTAATGATAACGTTGGTACTGTTTATTTGGGTATTTCTGGTGGGCCTGGTGGTGATAGATCTTGTGAATTACATACTAATATTGAAAATGATAGAGCTTTAAATATGCAATTGTTTGCTAAATCCGCTTTAGAATTTCTTTTAAAAGTTTTAAAAGATGATGATTTATCAAAAGGCCAACAACAATGATGATCATGATAGTCTTGTTTACTATATATTTACTACGCTAGCTTAATAAAAAGAGATACCTTTATTGTTATAAATTACAGAAATGAAAATGATAGTTAAATATGAACCGGGAATACAATAAGTTGCAATTGATTATTTACCTAACTTAACAATTGAACCATTAATTTAGTTCTTATAACTTTCCTAAAACCGAAATTCATTATATCATAACAAGATGATCTAATATCATATCAAATCTTATTGCGCATGTTCATTCATTCAAAATATTCAAATCGATTATTCTCTGTCTTTCTAAATTTCATATATTATAATCTTTATAATAGAAGAGTGTTATATTAATTACAAACCTTAATTATAATTAGATTGATGTGGATATTGTATGTATTTGTGCACTCACAAATTGAAAATTATCATATATATCTATATGTTATATTACTTAATTATATAACATTATAAGCAAAATTTCAACTTTCAAATTTCAAATTTCAAGTTACTGTACTGCTACACTCTTCAACTATACACAATACAATTCAATTAAAGCATTAATTACTATAATATAATACTTATAGTCATTTACTATTATTTACTAATTGTTAATTTAATTTCCAACTTCCTATAACTAGCTTCTATATTTAACTTAATTCTATTAATATATCAATTAATATCTTGAATACTTCTACTTTCGGAGTTCTGTATTTGCTGTATGTTAGAGTTGCATGCATGGTGGGCCAGCCAGGCAGTGATGACGATGTACAGCAGCTCCATTAGTACATGCCAGCGTAGAAAACTGTCTTTAAGTCCCACACAGAACTACAAATTAAGCTTATATATACTGGTCCTATATTATAATTACTGGATTTAATTTAATTATTCCCTGGGCCATATGATCAATTAAGGAAAAGAATTAAGAAATTAAAGACAAAAGAGGGATGAAATTTTGTTCGGCGTTAAATTCGGATAGACCCGAGAATTATGTCACTTTTGAAAGATCCTTGATTTATTATATTCAAAGCAGGTATTAATTAGATAACTGGAATCAAACAATTGAAAACAGTTTTTGTTTTATTTTGAAGTGGGGCCAGTATAGAGTCAGTATAATTAACGGTCAGTCGATCAGTAGTGGTGATTCATCATCATTACAGTACTTTAATTCGGAGTTATTCATGGACCTTTGTTTTATATTTTGATAAAATATATAAACATCACTTTCACTTCTACTCTTATTCTTGAAAAATTAAATCGTATCATATTTTATTATAATTATTATCAACTCTTTTGTTTTATATTTATCTTATCATGCATTATAGTTTGATCATTAATGTTATTATTGATAGATGTGGTCACTGGTCGATGGTGCTACCAGTTAATTTTGTTCTATGTAACTCTGAGGATGACTGGGATGGACTGGATCGTTCTGGATCATATATGGCATGATTACAAGTTTACAACCCATGGGTTAGATTAGATTAAAAACTTGAGTTGATTTAGTTGATTGTAATTATTACATTATTGGAAGAAAGCTAGTATTATAAGTTGGATCGATATGAATAAAATATAAAAAAAAGAAAAAAAAAGAACTGATATAGAACAGTAATAATAACAACAATAGAGGTTACTTCTAAAGTAATTAAATCTCATTTATTTGAAACCACTAAACAAATTCATTTTGGAGAATTGCTTTATAGTATTGAGCTTCTTCAAAATCAGTCTCCGCATCATCATATTTTCTTTGAGCATCGGATAATGATTGTCTTTCAGAAAGCATTTTTTGAGCATGTTTTTCCTTATGTTCAACTTGAAGATGTGGAATATGATGAGCAGGTTCATGCACATCTTGATCCCAATAATCATAACTAGCTTGAGCTTTTTCAAGTTCTGCTTTTGCACCATTCAACTTTTTCTTTGATTCAAAGTAGCGTTTCATAACTTCAATTTCTTTCTCTTTCAATTCTGATTTATTTGCCATGATGTATCTTATTTATGAAAATATAGTAATTTTATTGATTTTAATCAGCTTCACATTTTTAAGGAAATTCATCTCTATTTATATGCTTGGAAATTAATTGGATCTAATTTGACGATGAAAGAGAATGTGAGAGAGAAACGTAAGCGCAGCTAGCAGTACTGAATAAACGGCCGTTAAACCAGTATTTTGATTCAAATTATATCTAATTTATTAATAATTGACAAAATAGTAATACAAAATAATAGTACATAGTAATAATACAAACAAATAAAAAGCAAATTCTAGACTGAAAATCATAATAATCCTAAACTAACAGCTAAAACTAAAGCAAAAGCAGAAGAATAACCTAATGAAGAAGAAGCAAAATTAGAGTTAGCACCAGCAGATGAACTACTTGAATGAGAATCATCAATTGATTTAACAGCATTAGCAGAAGATAATAAATCAGATAAAGCAGCTGCATCTTTTGAATATTGGCTTGCTTTTGAATTAATTGATGTGATTGTAGATGATGATGATGATTTAGTAGTATGTTTTTTGGTAGCCGATGTTAATTTGACAGAACTAATAGAAGAAGAAGCAGAAGAAGAAGATTTTCTAGTTTTTGTTGTTGATGTTGTTGATGTTGTTGAAAATTGTTTAGAGTTAGTAGCAGCAAGAAAACCAATTTTATATTCACTTGCACTAGTAGCATATGAAGCAGCAATAATTGAAACCTCAGATTTAAAAATATCTGCTGAACATTGAATATAATCAACTTCAGTCCAAATACCATCAATACATTGTAATGATTGACCATCTGATTTACAAACTGTTAATTTATTCATTGTACAATTTGTACCTTCAGCAGAATCAAATATACCATCTTCAAAGACTGAGTTTAAACAATTAGATAATGATGTACCAGTTTCATTAAAACATGATGTATAAGTTGGATTACTTTCATATAAAGAAGTTGTTGTTGCAGCCTTTGCATGTTTTGTTGTTGTAGTTTTTGCATGTCTTTTAACAGTAGTGAGTTTCTTAGTAGTTGTATGTTTTTTGGTTGTTGTAGTATGCTTAGCAGTAACTTGTAAAGCTAATAAGATAAAAGTAATGATATATTGATAGTTCATTAACATGATAGTTTAGATAGTGATATTATAAATGTATTGTGTTTGTGTGTGATTAATGATCTTCATTTGGAGCTGGTTGAGAGTTGGAAAGATAGAGGAAAGTAGTTGGCTTTATACCCATCATCCTCACCATTACCATGTCAGCCTCTGTCATCCCCGTCCATCGTGGTGAAGCAGTTGTTGAAGTTGTTTCTAAATAAAGAAGAAGCTGCCCAGTTTCGCCTTTTCGTTTTTGGGCCCTGTTTTTCCAAGCCTCCTCGGAAAAAATTCGGATTTCGGAACAACCTCAAATTCAAAAGTTGTAACTTGTAAGTTTCATAACTCATATAATACATTAAAAAATACAATATATAAAAATCTATAAAATAAATAAAAGCTAAAAATGCTATCTCTATAAAAAATGCTCTCTATAAAAAATGCTAACACCAAAATTTATAAAATCTATAAAAACCAGATCTTGAATTTAAATATTCTTTTTGTTCAAGAATTTCTTCTTTAACTAAATTTAAATCAAATGTTCCATCATTATTATTATTATTATTATTACTACCTCTACCTGTATCTATATCAATTGAATTTGATTTTAATAAAATTTTATAATCTTTTTTCCAAATTATATAAATTAAAAATAATATAATCATAAATGGTAAAGTTGTAAAAAGTTCAAAAAATGATTTTATATCAGCATTTGAAGTTGAATCTGAACCATTTTTATTAATTGGATATAATGATGACCAAAATTCACTAATTAAAACTAAAATACAAATTAATAATCCAATTATTGAACCCCAAATACCAGTTTGTGAAATATAATATAATTCATTATTTGGATTTCTATTTCTAATTTTTAAAACATATCTAAATCTTAAATGACATAAACAAATTGATCCATAAGTTATAAAATAACTTAATCCTGATGTTGATGATAACCAAATAAAAATTAATTTTTCATATTTTCTTGATCCTGATAAATAACATAATAAACCAATTGATAATGAAATTAAAATTGATATTATTGGTCTACCTTTTCTATCAATATAATTTAATTGTTTAGGTGCAAAACCTTGTTGTGATAATGAAACCAATGTTCTTGAACTTGCATAAACTGCTGAATTACCAACTGAAATAACTGAAATCATAATAACACAATTAAAAACACTTGATAATCCTTTAATACTACCATTTTGAATTGCTATAACAAATGGTGATGCTGATGCATCAACTGATGATGATGAAAATAATCTTTTATCTGTAAATGGAATTAATAACCCAATTAATAATAATGAAATCATATAAAATAATGCAATTCTCCAAAACACTTGTTTAATTGCACTTGGTAATGTTCTTTTTGGATCATGAGATTCAGCTGCAGCTAAACCAATCAATTCAGTGCCACTGTATGAAAAGCCAGCAATTGGGAAACATGTACATAGGCCTTTGAACCCATTATTAAAAGCACCTGGATTTGACCAATATTTATTACCAATATATTCATGTGTTGGGCCACCACCACAATTTAATATAATACCTAATATAATAAATCCAACAACTGCAATAATTTTAATTGATGATAAAATAAATTCAGTTTCACCATAACCTCTAACTCCAAAAATATTAATAAAAACAATTAAAATAAAGAAAATTGAAACCCAAGCTGATGGATTAATACTATTATTCCAATATTCAATTGTTATACTTGCAGAAACTAATTCAATTGGTAATGCAATTAACCAACCAATACAATAAACCCAACCTATAACAAAACCAATTGGTGGTGATAAAAATCTTGAAAAATATTGTATAAATGAACCAGAAACAGGATAAGTAACAACTAATTCACCTAATGCTTGTGTTGTAAAATAAACCATTGAACCAGTTATACCATAACTAATTAAAACAGACGCAGGTCCTCCTTTTCTTAAAGCATTGCCAGATCCAACAAATAAACCAGCTCCAATAGCACCACCAATACTTATCATTTGTAAATGTCTTGAATGTAGTCGTCTTTTTAATGGAGAATTAGCAGCATAAGTATAAGATTTTTCTCTATTTGTTAAATATGGATTTAAATCTAATTCAGGTAAATGTTCAACTCTTTTAAAACTATTTTTAAATTCTTTCCATTTTGATAAATATATAATTGATTGATGTTCTTGTTCTTGTTCTTGTTCTTGTTGTGGTTCTAGTTCTGGCTCTGGTTCTGGTGATTCAAGTTTATTATCAAGTGATGAAGATTGATTATTAATTGTTGTGTCAGTTTCTGTTATTGAATCGGCTTCTTCTATAGTATAAATATTAGGATCTAAAAACATTTATTAAATGCTTGTTAGGTTTCATATAGTGTAATATTAAATGGATTTGAGTTGAAGTAGGAATTGTGTGTGTTTTTATAGAGTAACAATTTTTGCAAGTAAATTTGAATTAAATACAGTATATATATAGTTATCGAATCATGATCATGTGATGACCAAGATGACATGCATATTGTGGAATTGTGCACATATGCCATGTAAATCTTGAACATTTCTGGTTTTGATTATTAAGTGTTAGTTTGTATTGTTTGTGGTATTGTTTGTGTGAGTGTTTGCAGTTGAATTGATGTCTGCCATTCAATGTTACGTGTCTTTACTTTCATTGTAGTTACTGTAGTTATATACAGTAGTGATTCTACTAGTGATTCTACTAGTGAATTATTTCAATTATATAAGATTTAAATAGTAATACTATACTGAAATATAAATATTATCAATATATAAAAAGAATATCCCAGTGTTGTATGTCTAGCTGCCAATAGACATCATCACCAAAACAAAATTTAAATGCATTACAAATAACCAATCAATGTCTACATCATCTAATTCATCTACCGTCAATAGCATCAGCCCAATATATGAACAAATTCCATTTGATACAACTCAATTTCGTTCATCATTTAAAGAAGAGTTATTCAAAATTTTAACTGAAAGTGACTATAACCATTTGAAAGAATTTATCTCAAAGGAGAACCAAAATGAAAATTCATTACAAATCAAAATAAATGCTTACATTGTATCTAAACTATTACCAATTTTGAATCTTATGATTCTCAAATCACCTAGTATTGCTAATAAATCATACTCCTTATGTTGCACCAGAGAGTATGTATGAATTAAAACTCAGAGCTCAACCTAAAGAGGCGCCTTACACCATAAAACCTGATTTTTTGTTTTATTTGAAGACTGAAGATCCAAATGTTCCTATTGAGCCAATATTTTCTCTTGAAATAAGATTACCTTATGTGAACTAGTCAGCACCCAAATAACATAATGATACAATTGAATAAACATTTAGAGAGAACTAAGAAACACTATTGATGATAGACATGACAAATTAATGATAATTGATGAATATAAGAAAAAAGAGAAAAAGAGAAAGAAGAAGAAGAAGAGGAATGCGAATTCAGAAAAAAGTGGGAAATGTGC
Organism: Ambrosiozyma kamigamensis; assembly: GCA_030572235.1. Classification (NCBI taxonomy): domain Eukaryota; kingdom Fungi; phylum Ascomycota; class Pichiomycetes; order Pichiales; family Pichiaceae; genus Ambrosiozyma; species Ambrosiozyma kamigamensis. The sequence goes on from JAJLZM010000271.1 coordinate 29,766, forward strand.
TGTATTTATAGGAAATTAATCAACTAACTAGTTAAACTTAAACTGGTTAAACCCTAAATTCAGAAATGCCGTCACGCCGCAATGTCCGCTGAGCCAAAAGTAACAGCGGCGATGCGGCTCTGGCATGGAGGCAAATTTAAATTTTTATTTGGTAGCAATTGTTTTACTGATTCAAATTGATTATAATCAAAACTTATTCATCATGTCTACTGATTCATTAATTTCTAAGTTACAAGATGAACTTGATGCTGATGTCGAAGCTCCTAAGTTAGCTGATTACCCTTTGGTTTGTAAACTAATCGAGCTTGCTGATACTGCTTTTAAAAATAATGAACTCACCTTTAACTTCAATTTATTACTTGGTAAGCAGATATACACGTATATCCAATTGAAGAAAGCAATGGATGATTTCCTTACTTACTTTATGATTACAAAACAAATGATAATTTATTATGTTATCTGTTTGTTTTCATTATTACCATATGAATATTGTTTTGCAATTGAAGGCGTCCCTTCAAAAGATATTCCTTTACAAACTGCATATCAGAAAAAGAACAATTCAATCTTTACATCATCCAAATCATCTTCTGTTACCAGTCTTAACCCAATTTACGAAGAAAATCAATTTGATATCACTGAATTATGTTCATCATTTAAAGAAGATCTTTTTAAATTTTTAACTGAAAATGAATATAAATATTTAAAAGAATTTATTTCCATGTTTTGTAGAAGTTTTGGTTCTCCAGATGTGATTGATCTAAATAAATATCAACAAGATGAAAATCAAAATCAAAATGAAAATTCATTACAAGTGATAGTTGATAAATATATTGTTTCAAAATTATTACCTGTTCTGAATTTCATGATTTCCAATTCCACGGATATAACTAATAAATTATATTCTTTACACTGTACCAGAAAATATGAATTAAATTTAAAGGATGATGTTATCAAATCAGACTTTTTGTTTTACTTGAAGGAAGATAATCAAGATGTTCCCATTGAACCTGTTTTCCCTCTTGAAATAACATTACCTTATGTGAATATATTCAATGATGATTTTGATAAAGTTACTGAAGTTGGTACTACAACATACGATATAATAAAACAAGCAACCTTACAATCTTTGTCAGCCCATACTCTTTTAACAGGTTTATTTGATGGTTTAGATCTAAGATTGAATAAATTTAATTATGATAATGTTAAGAACAATAAAATTGGACTTGGTTCTACTTCTGTTGGTTTTGAACAAAACAATTCTGTTGGTACATTGTTTTTTCAAATATGTTCAGTAATCTATGATTTGGTTAAACAAAAGAACATAGATAACTTTCCAGAATTAGATAGTACTTTTTGTGGATACTTTAATGTTTTAAGCTCTCTTCCTACAAGTTCTGATCAAACACTTTCAGGACATAGATCATCGTCATCATTTCTACACCCACACCAAAAGAGAAAAGCAGGTAAGGAACCAGAATCATCTAATAAGAAATCCAATACGAATGCTCCATCTTCTTCTGGAAAAGGGCAACAAAAGACTAATAAGTACAATATAAATCCACAATCTGCTGAAGATAGTTCATTTAATTCCACTACATTATATAGTTTTATTACTGAAACTACTTCAAAAGAGTCTATTCTTGATAAATCAAACATGGAGCATTGTTATTATGTGTTGCAAGAATCAAAAGGAGAGAAACTAAATCTTGTTGTTCTAATGAAATTTGGTACTTTTTTAATCTGGTCTCAAAGTGAAAGGTTATCAAGTGACCCTCCTGATGATTCAGTTATTGTACTCAAATTATTAGACAAGTGTTATATCGATGCTTATTTTAGTAGTTATAGAGAATCACTTGGCTATTATGATGACAATTTAGATCAATATGAAGAAGATTGTAATGAAAATATGAAAAAATCAATTGATTTAATGGAGAAGATTCGCCAGTTTAACAGAGATAATCCAGATACATTGATTCATACAGCTGAATATATTAGAACAGGGGATATGGAGAATTACGGTTTCAATAAATATAATCAAGAAAAAGATTTCATTGGTCCATATATTGCTATGGAATATTTACCTTTTAAACATGACGAAGAGTTAGAATTTTCAATGTTTGAAGATCAAATTAGACATTTAGCTGAAATTGGCATTTATTTTCATGATGTTAAACCTGGTAATGTTATGTTTGATTCTGAATCTAAAAAATGTTACCTGATTGATTTTGAACATTGTGAATATGTTGAAAATTTAGATCCTGATTGGACTGTTAATCGTCTTCATGAGCAGTACGATAGGTATTTGAAAAACAAAAAGGAAGGTTTGATTTAAGATTTCAGTGATTGGACTTGGTTAAATTCGTTTTTTGTATTAATTTTTTTATCTTTGCTTTATGTACTTGGTTTTCAATTTAAATTTTGTTTTTATTTTATTAATTGGAATTGGTTCATCATCAAATTTTATCTTTGTATTTCTAGACCTATTTCCGCAGCGCCGCAAAATCCTCTGAGCCAAACATTGGAACGGTCATGCGGCTCTGTTTAGGTAGCGGCGTATAAACTCATTAGTTTATCAAATTTCAGTAAATTAATGGCAATTGGTAGAAGTAGATCGAACTTAACTGTAGTCTGTAGAGGCAAATTTTTCTTTCATTACTGATTCAAATTCATCATGGTCAACGAATCGTTAATTTCTAAGTTACAAGATAAACTCAATGCTGTCGAAACCCCTAAACTATCAGATTATCCTTTGGTTTACAAACTAGTTGAGCTTGCTGATACTGCTTTCAAAAACAACGAACTCTCCTTTAATTTTAATGAACTATACACTAAGGAGATATTCACGTATGGTCAGTTGAAGGAAGCAATGAATGATTTCTTTACTTGGTTCATGATTACAAAAAAAATGATAATTTATTATATAATCTGTTTGTTTTCATTGCCACCATATGAATATTGTTTTACTATTGAAGGCATTCCCCTTTCAAAAGACATGATTTTACCGATTGATCGTTATGAAAGAAAGAACGAATTAATGTCCAAATCAACTACAGTTGCCAATATAACTCCAATTTATGAAAAAAATCAATTTGATATAACTGAATTATCTTCATCATTTAAAGAAGACCTTTTCAAATTTTTAATTTCAAGTGAATATGAAGATTTAAAATGTTTAGTTTCTATGTTTAAAAGTTTTGGTTCTCCAGATATTATTGATTTAAAGAAATATCAACAAAATGAAAATGAAAATGAAAATGAAAATTCATTACAAGTGGTAATTGATAAACATATTGTTTCAAAATTATTACCTGTTTTGAATTTCATGATCTCAAATTTACCTGATTTAGCTAATAAAGGATATTATTTAGTCTGTACTAGAAAATATGAATTAGATTTAAAAGATGACGTGATCAATATAGATTTTTTATTTTATTTGAAGACTCATGATCAGGAAGTTCCTATTGAACCTGTTTTCCCTCTTGAAATCAAGTTACCTTATGTTAATGTGTTGAATAATGAATTTGAAAAAGTTACTGAAGTTGGTACCACAACTTATGATGTTTTAAATCAAATAACATTACAATCTTTGTCATCCCGTTCTAACATAGCAGGTTTATTTGATAGTTTGGATTTACAATTTTATAAATTTGATTATGATAATGTTAAAAACAATAAGATTGGACTTGGTTCTACTTCTGTTGGTTTTGAACAAAACAATTCTGTTGGTACATTGTTTCTACAACTCTGTTCAGTAATCTATGATTTGGTTAAACAAAAGAACAAAGACAATTTCCCTGAATTGGATGAGATGTTCAATGATTACTATCAAGCTTTAAGTACAGCAGTTTCAAATTCAAGTACGTCATCTGTTTCATCATCGGGAACTAAGAAAAGAAAGCTCAATCAAGGACAATCTGATGAGTCTAATGAATAGTCATAATCTAAGGGAAATGTTGTTAATCATCTTCATCAACACTACAATAAATGATCGATCAATCACAAAGAAGATTTAATTTAGATTTTTGTTTTTATTTGTTAATTGGAATTGGTACTGTGCGTTATTAAATTTGTTTTATGTATTATTTTTTCATCTTTGCTTTACTGTTAATCATTTTTTAATCTTTGCTTTACTGTTATTTTTGTTTTTGTTTTTATTATGATATTTGCTACTCTTAATTTGAAGATCTTCAAGTTTTTGAAAGTACTATAAATCTTGATTCTTTAACTGGTTTCTTTTGTGTATAATAAGTTACGTATAATGATTTTCAATCTTTATTAAATACAATAATTTTATTTAATTCTATTTAATTTAGAAGAACAATTAAATATAAAAGCAAAAGTAAAGAAACAATTAAATATAAAGCAAGAATCATAAGCAAAATCAACAATTAGCAATATCTATACCATTTTGTAAATCAACTGGACTTTTCAACTTTAAACTCATAATAATATGAGGTTTAACATCATTTGCTTAATGAACAATTAGTTTCTTAGTTGAATTCATTTTCATTTGCTAAAGATTATTAAGAAAAGAGAAGGAAAACTAAAACAAGTTAAAAAGATTAAATCTGTTAAATTTATAAGCTTATTAATTCAGATTATTAGTCAGTGTTATTAACATCATCAGGTATTGCTTATCAGCATAAACTTAAATTAACATAAAGCTGTAACAGCATAATTTGAATCTATTATCAGTTGGACTAATTGTTATTGGATTAATTAATTTCAATTGGTGAATTAATTAATAGTTTTATTGAATTATAAGCAGCTGAAATCATTAAATTGTTAAAAATAAATTCAATTTAGTATCAGTTGATATAATAGTATTAGTATATTTCATTTCATCTTTGTTTAAACTAACTAAATTTTCCTCTGCTATTGTAACAGTAGTTGAATCCAAACTATATGTTGACTTTGTATCCAAACATTTCTCACATTTGATACCTTCCTAGAGAAAACAGCCAAATATAACATTTGAGTGAAACTTTGTTACCTTTACTCAATGATTATTATCATTATATTACCCAACAAGTTGGAACTCACCTTTTCTCATTTAACAATTGAAGATATTATTGATGTTTGAGCTGTTTTTTTGAATTCATTTACTTCAGTAACACCACCAGTAGAACTTGAACTTGGAATAGATAATTCATATTGAACAGTTAAGATATCTTAATCATGAAGGTATAACAATATCTAAAGGTGTAGTTTCTTCTTTTTTAATTTAATAATAGTTTTTGCCACTGAAAAATGATGAACCGGAATTAAGTATAGAATGATAAGGAATGAATTAGAGAATGTTCTTTAACTTCGATTACACGTTGTCGATCTGAAAAATGATAAACCCTATCAATGTGGTACTATATTGGTTATGATGAGTTCTAGTTGAAAAAGAGGTTGAAAGTATGAATTGAATTGAATGAAAGTGGTATAGTTTTTGAAGTTGAATAAATGAAGTAAATTGTATTGTATCAGTTGTAAGAAGATGAGTCCAATCGGATGAGTTAGAGAGAGTTGATGAGATCACCTAGAGAATGAAGATTCGGCTAACCAGATCCATCGTCATTTATTCCCTTATACACCATTATGATGATTTTAGAGTCCATTCCAGTGATTCCACATCACATTTTGACGAATTTTCTTTGAATTTGTTTCAGTTTTAAATCGCGTTAAAATAATTGGAAATCACAGTGACAACAACTCATCGAAACATTCTTTTCCTACTTAAAACATCACTGTTTCCCACTTTTTACCATAGGATTATCAGTTGATTCTACAATTCAACTATACTGTTTCCAAATTTACAAGTTATCAATTTGAAAAATGTCTGGACGTATGTGTTTTTCTTTGTTTGCCTTTTGTTTGCCCATCGAGATGACTAACTGTTTTTGTTTTTTATAGGCGGAAATAGAGCTAGAGGTGGCAGAGGAGGTTCTGATAGAGGAAGAGGTGGTGGTGATAGAGGAAGAGGTGGCAGAGGAGGTGCTAGAGGTAGAGGAGGTGGTGACAGAGGAGGTAGAGGAAGAGGATCTGATAGAGGAAGAGGTGGAAGAGGTTCGTTTGGTGCTAGAGGTGGAAGAGGTGGCGGTGGAAGAGGTGGTTTCCTGAGAGATCCAGAGGTTGTTAAGCCTGAATACCATTTCAATGCTGAATATGATAAGACTGCTGTTAATCATGATGAAAAGAAACTAGCTTTGATTAAACAACTACCAAAGGAAGATAAAAAGAAATCAGGTTTACCAATTGTTTTAAGATCAAGTTATGGTGTATTAGGTACAAAGACAAAATTAGGTACGAATTATACTAATTTTCAAATCACAAATTTAAAATTTTATTATTATCATATTACTTTCCCAACTGAAATTGATGCCAAAAGAAAAGTTAAACAAGATTTATTAGAAGTTTTATTAACTAAAGATCCTTTTAAAAGTTTAAATAAATTCATATCTCATAATGGTTCTGATGCTATATATTCAACTAAACCAATTCCATTAGATGATAAAATTGAAAAGAAAATTAGATTTGAATTTACTGAAGATGATTATTATGGTATTGTTCCAAATTCAATTTTAAAAGGTCCTTTTGTTAAAGGTAAAAAACCATCAACTGATGAACCTAAAAAGAAATATATCGTTTATTGTACTGTTGAATTTATTAAAACTTTAGATATGAATGATTTAAATAATCATGTTTCAATTAAAGATAATGGTTTAATTGATCCAACTCCTTATATTAATGCTTTAAATGTTTCATTAGGTTATCAAATTTCTAAATCTCCAAATGTTTTTTTAACTTCAAGTAAAAATAGATTTTTCTTTGTTGATAATCCTGCAACTTGTCAACCATTTCAACATGGATTATATTTAGCTCAAGGTTATTTTGCTTCAATTATACCAACTTTTGATAATATTCTAGTTTCAATTAGACCTGTTGCTGGTGCATTTGTTAAATCTCATAATAAAGATGGTTCAATAATGAATATATCTGATTTAGTTGCTGATTATTTTGATGAAAAGAATTTAAATTCAATTGATAATTCATTAATTTTAAAACATAAATCATTTTTTAAAAATATTAGAATTAAAAGAGATTATTTAGGTCATAAATCAAAACCAAAAGCAATATTTGATTTATCAACTGAATGGACTTCAAATAGTTATAAATTTGAAAATGATGGTAAAATTACTTCAGTTAATGAATATTTTAAATCTAAATATAAAATTAATTTAAAATTTCCAAATTTACCATTAATTCATTTAGGTGGTTCATCTTATTTACCAATGGAAGTTTGTAATATTGTTCCAGGTCAAGAATTTAAAGGTGAAATTACTGATGTTAGAGGTATGTTAACTTTTACTACACATAGACCACCTGTAATTGCTGGTTTAACTCAAAAAGATGGTATAAAGAAAATTAGTGATGCAAATAAAATTAATGAAATTAAAATTGGTAAGAATTTAATGGTTGTTCCTGCAAGAGTTTTAAAGGCTCCAACTATAATTTATTTCAATGATAAAAAAATTCAATATATTGAAAAACCTGCTGATGGTAGAAGTGAAAAGAAAAAAGGTAGTTGGGATCTTGTTGGTACTAAATTTTATAGACCTGTTAAAGGTACGAAGAAATTATTAGTTGTTAATTTACATCCAAAGAATAGAGATGTTAGAGATGATGATAAAGCTGCATTAGCTGGTGCTGTTAAAGAATTTGTTCAAGAATCTAATAAACATGGTATTACTTATTCAGCTCCTTTAACAATTAACTTTGGTTTTACATATCCAGATAGAATAACTGATGAATATACTGCAATATTAAAGGAGAAGAAAGTTAAATCTCAATTTGATTATATTATAACTGTTTTACCACAACAAGATAAAACAATTTATTCAGCTGTTAAGAAAACATTAGATATTAATCTTGGTATTCCAAATCAATGTACTTTATTTAATAAATTTGCTAGAAAAAGATTTGATAGATATGATTTACAAATGTATGCATTAATGGGCATGAAAAGTTGCATTAAATTAAAAGGTGTTAATCATATATTAGATGCAAATTCATCAAAATTATTAACTTCATCAATTAATAAATTGCCTGCTTTAATTTTAGGTGCTGATGTTACTCATCCAACAGGTACAAATGCAGGTCAAGGTGTTTCAATTGCATCTGTTGTTGGTTCAATTGATGGTTATTATAATACTTTTCCAGGATCTATTTCATTACAAGAAGGTAAAAAAGAAACAATTACAGAAATGTCTACAATGGTTGTTGAAAGAATTATGGCATATCATAGACATAATAAACAATTTCCACAAGAAGTTTTATTTTATAGAGATGGTGTTTCATATGGACAATTTGATATTTTATTAAAAGATGAAGTACCAGAAGTTAAAAAAGCATTTAAATTAATTGAAACTAAATTTAATTTAAAAAATTATAAACCAAAATTAACATTTTTAACAATTATAAAAAGACATCATACAAGATTTTTCCCAATTGAAAAAGATGCAAAGAATCCAGATGGTAAATTAATTGCAGTTCAATCACAAGATAATGCAATTCCAGGTTCAATTGTTGAAAAAGGTGTTACATCAGTTAAATTTTTTGATTTTTTTTTACAATCTCAACAAGCATTACAAGGTACTGCAATTCCAGGACATTATTTTGTTTTATATGATGAAAAAAATTATAAACCTGATGAAATTCAATCAGTTACTTATAATTTATGTAATTTATTTTCAAGAGCTACGAAATCTGTTAGAGTTGTACCACCTGCTTATTATGCTGATTTATTATGTGAAAGAGGTACATGTTATATTAATGGTTGTATTGCTAAAAGAAGTGAAACTGCATTAGAAGCTGCTCGTAGAATGCTTGGTGCTGGAATTCATGAAAGTGTTAAAGATACGATGGTTTATATTTGATTGGTTTTGGTTTACGTTTTTTTTTCTTTGCTTTGATTTGATTTGATTTGCTTTATGTTTATGTTTATGTTGTTTACATTATTTGCTTTATTTATCTGTATTTTATTATTTTATTAAAAAAGCTTTATTATTTATTATTAATTATATTATATTATATTTAGTTGTAACATTAGAATTACAAACACAAATATCAAATATACATTGTTATAAAAAAATACAGAATATACAAGAGAGATAATTAAATTTAATTTTCAGGTGGAGGAGGAGTAGTTTCTTTTCTATAATCTTTTTTAATTTTATTATTATTATTTTTATCATTTTCATCAATTTTATTACCATTAACATCTTTATTACCCCATTTTGATAAAATTGAATGAGAATTAATTTCATTTGCAGATTTAAAATAAACATCATTATAATATTTTAATTGATTAATACTTTCAATTATATCCATTTTAGCAGTATGACTACCAATTTTAGGAGGTAATAAATAATGAACTTTTGGATTTAATCTTTTAGTTAATTCCATTATTGTTGAAACATCAATTAATCTATAACTTAAATAATTTATAACTTTTGGCATTTCAATTAACATAAATAATCTATCCATATGAATTGAATTACCAGCTAAGATACCAACTTGTGGATTAACAAATGTTGATATATATTGTAATAATTCATCTTCAACTTGTTTTAATGTTTTTTTTGAATTTAAAACTTTTTCAGTTAAACCTGAATCACCATGATGTTGAATACACCAATCATTCATTTTATTCATTGTTTCTTTAGGATAATGTATAACTGATTCATAACCTTTTTCATCTAGTATATTTAAATTTTTATCAGTAATTAAACAACAAATTTCAATTATATGATCATTATTATGATCTAAACCTGTCATTTCACAATCAACCCAAATAATTGGTTTATATTTACCATATTTTTTAATTGGATCATATGTTAAATCTGAAATTTTAAATGGTTTCTGTTGTTGTTCTGCTTTCTTTTGTTTTTTTAATTCATCTGTGATTAGCTGAGTTGGAGACAGTTTCTTCTTTTTAGGAGTTGTTGTTGTTGTTGTTGTTTTTGTTGTTTCTGTCTTCACAAGTTTTCTCTTCTTGGAAGGCGTCTGCTGTGCAGACTGCACCACAGGCTGTTGTGGTGCCTGCCATTTCTTGAAGAAGTTGAGCAGGGAGAACTGTGACATTGCTCTGGTACCTGTGCTGAACCGTCTTAACATACTGCTTACACTGTTTTCTCTATAAAAACACCTACACAGAAAATCAAATTTTTCACTGGTAATTTCGAGCCATTCCGCTCCTTCCTATTTCGACACTGGCTCCCAGCTCGTCTGCTTCCACTTCACTGAAATCACTGCCTAGTCCTCTCCACTCCCTGCCCTGGAGGTGTAACGCTGATGTGGACACTGTTCCCTTGATGGTTAATGCAGAGGACAGCTTTTGAACCAACTGTTTATCGTCATTTTCACCTGTTTGCTCCTCATTTCCACCTAATTCGATCTCTAAATGTTTCAATTGTCTTAATGGTTTAGAAGCTGTAAGTTGACCAGTGACAGGATTGAATTCAGGTGCATAATCATCATAATCTTCATCTTCTACTCTAGCAGATTCCTCTTCTTCGTCTTCATCTTTATACCCATCTTGATTCATAACTTCTTCAAAATCTAATATCCATTTACCAGTCCATGTAATTTCATAATTTAAAGCCATTTGTAATTCATATGGTGTTATTATAGGTTTATAAAACTCATTATCATTATCCATTACAATCCCACCTTGTGAACAACCTAATACACACCAAACATCAATGTTTTCAAAATTTGCTAATTTGGCAACATTTGGTTTACCAACTACAAACATATAATGTTTTTTACCTGCTAATTTAATCCATTTAATAACTTTATTTAATAATATTTTCGTATTTTGTAATGATAATGTATTAACTAATATACCAATTGTACTTGAATTTCTAGCCATATGCATATATCTATAACGTTTCATTAATTTAGGAAATGGTCCTTTTGAAACTTTATAATTTAATTCTGGTGATATAGTTGTAATTTCATTAAATTTGGTTGATAACATTAATAATCTTGGATCTTCAGGTATATTTATATGAAATAATTGATAATCTTGAGTTAATGAATCATAATCTTCTTCATCTAAATATTCAATATCTTCTTTTGTTAATCCATAAATGATTCTAGATGCAACTTTAATTGTTGGTAAATTAATTGGTTGTTCATAAATATCTATTATTTTTGAATTTGATCCACATTTATTAAAATCAATATCTGCATAAATTAAATTCTTGTAATCATTTTTTAATAAATTATATAATTTAAATAAATGATAACTATATAATGTATCAGACATTAAAATAATTTTTGAACTTTTATCTGTTGAATATAATTCATTAAATTTTTCAATTAATAAATCATAATTTAAATATGGTTTACCAAATATATAACCAGATTTTAATTTTTCAACTGGATTTAAACATGCATTACCAAAATGAATAACTATATCTGCATTAACATGCTCACTTGCAACTTCATCAATACAACATGGTGAATATGATGTATCTGCTAATATCCAAACTTGTTGTCTTTGATCTTTTTTAAATTTATCTTTATTTTTACAATTTGATCCACAAGTACCTTTACATTTTGATAATGATTCAATATCAATTGTTTTTTTAGGTGAACAATTATCAACTTTAGTTGTTTTTGTTGTAAAATCAATTTCATTTTCATTTTCATTCGTTTCCTTTTCTTTATGATATTTATCATGTTGATATTTAAAACTTTTATTAATTAATGAAGATTGTAAAATTTGTACAATAATTGATGAATCAGTAATTAAATTATCAGGAAATTGTAATGCAATTCTAAAAAATTTTAAATCTCCATTCGAATCTCTTTCACTTAAATAATCAATCAATTTATCTAAACTATAAAATTCTTTAATATGTTTATGTAATTCATCATCTGATATATCGGTTAATGAATTAAAATTTGGTCCAAAATATTGTCTTCTTGTATTTAATTTTGATGAAATATCATCTTCAACTTTTGCAAATTGGAATTCTTCATCTTGGGTCGTTGATAATGCTGGTCCGACTTCTGCTGATACCATTTTTTGATAAACAAATGTATTTTATTTAGTTTTCTAGTTTTTATGATAACCATTTTTAATTGTATCAAATAAAAATAAAATAAAAAAAAATGGGTTGCGGCTAGCTAGCTCAAATCAGTTCATCGACGCAAAAATAAAAGCGACGCGTCGGTTGCGACAGACTATTTGTTGTATTCTGAACAGCCAATAATATCATTTACACGCACGTGACCATTTAATCACTATTTTTTTATTTTCATTAATTAGTTGGAAAACTGAACTTTGTGCTATATTGTTCATGCTAACTAAAATAATCAAATCAACAATGTCAAATATCACAAGAATAGACCTAGGCCATGCTGCTGACTACCATGTTCATTTAAGACAAGACAAAATGATGAAAGTTGTTACACCAACTGTTCGTCAAGGTGGTATTTCAATTGCTTATATAATGCCAAATTTAGTACCACCAATTACAACAATTGATCAAGTAATTCAATATAAACAACAATTACAAGAAATATCTCCAAAGACAACATTTTTAATGACTTATTATTTATCAAAATCATTAACACCTGAATTAATTGAAGAATCTGCAAAATTAAATTTAATTAAAGGTATTAAATGTTATCCAGCAGGAGTTACAACAAATTCAAATTTAGGTGTTGATCCAAATGATTTTAGTTATTTTTATCCAATTTTTAAAATTATGGAAAAATATAATTTAATTTTAAATTTACATGGTGAAAAACCATCAATTATTAATGATACAGATAATGATGATGAACAAATTCATGTTTTAAATGCTGAACCAAAATTTTTACCAGCTTTAATTAAATTACATAATGATTTTCCAAATTTAAAAATTGTTTTAGAACATTGTACAACAAAACAAGCAATTGATACAATTTATAAAATTAATGAAAATTTAAAACCAAATGAAAAACCAAATGTAATTGCATCAATTACTGCACATCATTTATATTTAACAATTGATGATTGGGCAGGTAATCCAATTAATTTTTGTAAACCAGTTGCTAAATTACCATCTGATAGAAAAGCTTTAATTCAAGCTGCTATTTCAAATAAACCTTTTTTCATATTTGGTTCTGATTCTGCTCCACATGAATTACATAAAAAAGCAACTCATATTGGTGTTTGTGCTGGTGTTTATACTCAACCTTTTGTATTAAGTTATTTAGCTGAAATTTTTGAAAAATTAAATAAATTAGATAAATTGAAAGATTTTGTTAGTACTTTTGGTAATCAATTTTATGATATGAATGATGAATCTAAATTAGTCTGTAATGATACTGTTACTTTAGTTAAAAAAGAAGTTGTTGTTCCTAATGTTTTAACTACTGATGATATATCAATTGCTCCTTTCTTACCTGGAACTAAATTAAATTGGTCTGTTGAATGGAATCAATCTAATTAAACATTTACATTTACATTTACATTTTACGTTGTTTTATTTATTCTTCTATATTATTTTTTGTAGATACCATATAATATATTATTATTATTCATAAAAAAAAAGGATATAAAATCATTAAAATAAAAGCTACTGTAGTATAGAATTAAACGTTACCTAAAACAATCATAAATTTTAAATGTGGATCATGACCTTCAGGGAAACTACCATCTTGATTAAAAACACACATACTATTACTTTTCCAACCCCAACTTTGTGAACGACTAAAATCATTTGGAACAGATAAAAATGATGTAACTGTTGGTTTTGATCTTCTTGATGGTGTAAAAATAACAAAATAAACTTTAATTGATGATCTATGATCTTCATAAGTTAAGAATGATCTTTCATCAGTGATTCTTCTAGTTGATGGTGCTGATGATGAAGCTGATGATGTGGGAGGATTATTATTGTTATTTATTGGTGGTGTTGTTGGTGGAATAATATTTTGTCTTTGATCATTTATTGATAAATCATTAATTGAAGTTAAAATTGTATCATCTTGAATATTATCTTTCATTTCTTGTATTTCTAAATGATTATTTGATTTATTTGATGTGAAATCATCACTTGATGTTAAATCTGATGTTTGTGAATATTTTTTAGGTAATGAATCATAATTTATATTATGCATAAAAATATCAGGATTTAACAGACCATTTTTAACATAAATATTAGATGTTGCATTACTAGCTCTATGTAAATAAACTCCAACTTGATAGGTATTCTTAGTTGGAATACGATTCTTTTGTAAATATAAATTCCAATATGAACCAGCATACCAAAATGTTTTACCATAAACTCTTTTATCAGATTGTAAATCAGATACATTAGCAAAAGCAATTGAAAATCTAAATGGTGGTATTTTAGTCCAAGTATAAAAATTTTCAATTGGATCAAGAGGATTACCTTGAGTTGCTTTACCACTATCAATATCAGAATTATTATTATTGCATGTATTATTATTATCAGTTCTTTCAGAAGAAGAAACTGGAGGTGTTGGAACTTTTGGAGAAGTACTTAAACTTTTAGATAAATATTTATCTAATTCAGTTGGTAAACCAGATAATGTTTCATCTTTAATTGGAACTTTAAACCATGGTGTATCTGAACTTGGTGGAGTTGGACTTGTAAATAAAGTACTTAAACTTAAATTATCCTTTGCAGTAACAATCATTTTTTGAAGATAAACAGCTTGCCATAATGACCGATATAGAATAGCTGGATCAATATATGGATCACCATTAATATCATAATAACTTTCTAAATCTTGTAATTGTTCAGGAGGCATATGACAATATTGAATTTTTTCATTTAAAACATATTTTAATAATTGAATATCTTCTTCATCAACATTATTATTGTTTTCTAATCTTCTTTCAATTAATTTTATTATGAACATACATCTATCCCATTCAGTTGGAACAAAGAAATAATCTTCACCAATAACTTGAGAAATTATAGATACTTGAATATCATCCCATTTTTCAACACCAGATTCCCAACCATCAGAACATAATATACCTTTACCATTTTCAACAATTCTTTCACTAGCAGAACCATAATTATTAGAAGTTGCAAATAACATATTTTCCCCAATATTAGACATATCCATTTGCCTTATTATATAATCAGTTGCAGTACAAACAATTGGACTAACATTTAAATATTGACCAATTGCAATCATTGAATAAGGAATTTTATTTTCTTCTTTTAAATCAATAGATCCATATAATCTTGAAATTAATAATTCAAAAGATTCTTGAGTTATTCTTTCATCATCAAATTCTAATTTAAATATTCTTTTTTTAAAAACTGATACATAATCCGCTTCTTCTTCTTCTTCTTCTCCTTCAGTATTATTACCTTTTTCATATTGTTCATCTTTATCATTTAAGCATGAATCAACATCATCATCATTAATACTTGAGGTATCATTAGCAGTTTGATAAGCCATATTATCTCTTTCAGCCCAAATAAATAAAGATTTAAAATAATCACTTTGATCTAATATTAATCTATGTAAATTATAATTTGTTCCAAACGCTTTAATAACAACATCAGAATAAGCACCATTTATAAAACCTCTATGAAATATAGAACCAGCAAAACCTTGACTTTTACAACATCCATAAGGGCAATCAATTGTTTCATTATCATTATCAGTCATGTTAAATTGTTGTTGCTGTTGTTTCTGTTGTTGTTGATCTCGATCTTTCATTAAATAGTTATCGGATGATGAATTAGTGATTGAAGAGTTTGCAGATAATGGTGGATTTGTGGGAGTTAATGGAGTAGTATGTTCAGTATTGTTATTGTTGTTTGAAGGAAACCGAAGATAACCAGGAGTTGATCTAGCTGGTCTGGGAGCAAACCCTTGACGAGTGTCAGCCATGATTGTTGGATCAGTTGTTGGTAAGAGAATGTGACCTGTCTGATGGTGTCTATGATAAATCTGACCTGTCTGTCTTGTTCTTCTCATGTTCTTATCACGTCAAATTTCTTTGTTCCTCAACGTGCGGCTTTTTTCCTTAACAAATGCTTTTTAATTAGAATAAACGCAAAGAAACACAAAAATAAAATAAAAGAAGCAAAGAAACACAAAAATAAAATTACATCTATAAAAACAATTACCTAATTACTTTGACATTTCCTTCTGGAAATCATCCCTCAACTTTTGCAGTTTAACTGAAATATCAACAGGTTCTCTACTAATCTCAGCCATCTCATAATCAAGGATACATGCTCTACCAGAATCAATATCAATACCAAAATTATTTAATTTAATGTCATTATGGTTGATCCCAATTCTGGCTAATTCTTCTAAAGATTCAATGACTTTTTCTAGATCTTCAAGTGAAGTAATATCTCTTAAATTCATCTTCTTCATAACCAAATATAAAACTTGTATATACTTATTATCATGTATTAGATCCTTAACAGTTGTAAAACCATGATTAAGTATTGGAGGAAATAACACATCAATTCCAGCTTGTTCTATTTTTCTTCTACAAACTAACTCTTTTTTATGAAGAAGTACATGATCACAATTTGGATGGGAAATTTGGTAATATTTCAAAACCATTGCGGTTTCAGGATTAATTTTAACTTCAAATTCATAATCCGCAAATTTAAACCAGTTATTTAAATAACCAAAATTGCATTCAGCAACCACAGTTCCATAATTATCTTCTTGAATAACTTCCAAATTGGGATTTATAAATGAATTCAAACCATTCAATGAATAATGCAAGTCAGAATTGTTGGAGCCATTAAAAGATGGGATATTGATACCTCTTCCATCCTCAATACTAAAGTGATTATCTTTCTTATCTTCTTGTTTCACTTTCTGTTTATTCTTAACATTATCAACCTTAGTCTTATTCATTTTACCCAATTCAAGTATTTTTTGATGAAATTTATTAAATTGAGCAATGATTGTTCTATAGTGATATTTGAAACTCTTTAATTGATAATTAAGAATAGAACAGATTAATAAATTCTTAGTGAATATTGTATCGATTGGAGCAGCTGGACAGTTGTAATATTGATATTTGATTTTTAAAGAGCCTGCTTCTAATTTCAATTTATCTATATTATTCAAATCAATATTAAATTTGAGAAACCAAAAATCCTTTGAATTAGTTAGAACTCCATAAAGTGAACCCACAGTCATACATTGACTAAACACCTGAGGAATATGTGCATTTATTGCTTTGAGGTTTTCTAAATTTCCCGGCTTCATTTCAATGGTGAATAATGGAGGATAAATAGACTCTGAAATTTGATCAGTACCTCTAAGTATTGATCTAAAGATAATATCAGAAGTTGCAATATAATTATGATCATTATTAAAATTAAAATATTTCAATTGTCTTTCAATATCAAATGTTAAATCAGGATGGATAAGTTTCATTACATTTTCAATATCTTCAAAAAAAAGTACTTTGCTGCACCATATTGTATACCTCTTTCATTTGAATCAAGATTAAGATTTCCAAATGATCTTCCTCTATAACAATAAATGAGCTTCTTTAGTTTTTCGATATTAGTATCATCACTAGATTTTGTTGTATTTCTAATATCTTTTCTGAAATCATCAACCATGGTTTGTAAATCTTCATCTGGAATTATACCATCATTAATGAATTCGATGTTACAATCACCATAATATGTGCCTTTAATTGTTACAATTTTATTTGTTGAAGAATTGAAATCAGGAGGGTTGTCATTTAACCAGAAAAGTTTAGTATTTTTATCAATTAATGCTGAAATTCTGGATGGCAAGGATATACTTGAAATGTCAAACATTGTTTGAATTGGTGGGAGTCCCATAATTAAATCAACAGCTCTAAATAACTTGCTTTTATTATTTAATAAATATTCAAATGTTTCATCAACTTCTTTAGTAAATTCAGCTAGAGGTGATTCCATTTGTGACTTATTTGATTTAAAACCAATTTGATTTTTTGTGTCAATTGTAAGGATTCTTTTGGTTAACTTTGATACATCATCTTCTCTCTTTCTTTTAGTTGATTTTCTTTTTCTTTTAGTTGAACTTGTGGTTGTACTTTCAGTTGCTTCTCTTGTCCTTTTAGATGAATTTGCAGTTGAACGTGCCATTGTAGTGAAAGAAGAAAAAGAGAAAACTGAGAAGAGTATTTGAATGTATTTCTTCAGAAGAGATCTCGCGTTCATTTTTTTACTACTTTTATTAAGATAATTGATAATTGATTGTATTTAATATATAAATAAGATATAATTCAAGATATTTAATATTTATAATAATGATGATGAACTACTAGTTGGTGAAGTTGTTCTACCTGCAATAGTATTATCTACACCAAACTGACAATTGTTACCTGGGTTGATATAATCATTAATATAGCTACAGATAAATGATGAATATGAGCTGGTAGTACTAGTAGGAGTTGCAGAACTGATATCAAAAGTAGTGATAGATTCATCATCATCAAAACATCCATCTTCAATATAATAAGCTTTAACAGCAACTTCAACACAAGAATCATAAATTTGATCAATGAAAACTTTATAATAATCATCTTGAGGACAAGCATAAAACAATGATTGTTGACCTAATGAAAGATAATAATCTTCAGTTATATCCCAACCATTAACAATTAATACATCAATTGGTATATCCCAACCAAATTTAATTTCATAATTTGAATCAATATATCCAATTTTTAAATCATTACTAACCATTATACCATCAGTAATTGTGAATCCAGATATTGCATCATTACAATCCATATATGGTAAATAACCTTCATCATCATAAATTGATCCTTTAATATATACTTCAATTGATCCATCATCATTATCATTGAATGATAATGTTTCTTTTGATTGATATGGGAAATCTGTACCTGTTGGATAAACAAAGTCATCACCTCCTCTATCTTCATATCCATAATAACTATAAATATTACCGCCATAATGTCCTTCACCTTCTTCATTAACATAATAAGCTGATAAACTTTCAGTTTCAGTTACAGTTTCACTAGCATCCGAAGTAGAAGGATATGCATATTCAGTTACAGTAAGACCATCATCAGTATCATCATTCTTCCTCTTATTTAATTTTAATTCTTGATTTTTTTTATTAATGAATTTTTTTAAATTATTTGAATTTAAACCTCTTTTATATAATTCATAATTATTATCAAAAGTTTCTAAATAGATACCATATGTACCAGTTGGATTTACATCTCCTAATGGTGGTGAAGTTACTGATATTGTATAAAAATCAGTTTCTTTATTAATAGGTGTAAAATTCGCTAATGTTTTAGTAATTAAAAATGAAATTGGTAGTAAATATTTCATGATTGATTTGAAGTGTTTGTAATTAATAGTTGTAATATTTTCATTACTTCATTATATGTATATTTTATTAGGATTTCCAATTATTTAAATAGTGTCTGTACTTAAGTTAATTCTTTAATCTGTTGATTGATAAATGTCCTTTCCCAAATGATAAGAATGTTAATTCTTACTCAGCATCTCTTCAGATTGGTACCATGTTGGTATGATCATGCTATGATGGTTGTTTGAAAGAAAAAAGTAGGTAATCACTGAATCCATTCCCCATGTTTATAATTAGTTATATTTGACATCACGTGCACTCCTGTGCTGTTATTGGTTTCTGGTGATCATACAGACGTATATACGGACCGGAAATAAGTGTTTGAAGAATCATAAACTAAGGCTTTAATTTCTTAATTTCTCTACCCATTCATTCCAAGCTTCATCTGGATCAAATCCATCTTTATAGTAAATAACATTTTGAAAATCAATTAAATATGATTCTTTAGTATCTGGATTATATAAAACATTCTCAGTTCTAATATCTCCTTGTCTAATACCTAATTTTCTAATTGGTATTTCAGCAGTTTCAAGTTCATCCATGGTTTCTGGAGGTCTACAACCTTTAATATATTCTAACACTATGGCAGGACATGGAGGACCTTTCAAACGTGTAGCCGTTTTAAGATTCAACATTTTCTTAATCTTACCAGTAGTTATAAAATTTGGAATATTAATATATTCATTTGGATTATTTGAATTATGATCTAAAATCTTCTTATAATATTTAATTTCTTTTTTTAAAATTTTTCTTTAATGCTATATATTCAAATAATGGATCGTCCCAAGGATCATGATTATGTGTAAATTGAGTAACGTGTAATACATCCAATATCTTAACAATAACTTTTTTCTTTGAAGGATAGGTTTCCATATTTTTTAAATGAAATGTACTAATACAATTACCAGCTCTTGTTTTTAAAATAAGATTCGAATATTTTCCAGCACTATTCTGTAGAACATCAAATCTCTGACGATGCTTTGGCTTTGGCTTTTTTGGCTTTGACTTTAGCTTTGGCTTTGTCTTTAGTTTTGGCTTTGGCTTTGGCTTTGGATTTAGTTCAAGCTCAGAATATGAATCTGACTCTAAATTCGACTTTGATCTTGTTCTTTGGGAAGCAGACATATTTGATGGAAGAACAAGTACTAACAAGTTGTTAACTGCAATTGCCAAAGTTGCAATTTATTAGCTAAATAATCATCACGTGCACATCTATGTTATGATTGGCTGTTCACACTACAGCATAATTGATTACCATAAAACTTGAAAATTAATTAAATAAATATATTATATAAAACCGACACAGAAAGAAATGAATGAATAGCAAATACCAAAGACAGAAGAGAAATATGATAAATAAATAATCAAGCTACTATAACCAAAATTAAAAAGAAAACAATTATACATAAAATTAAAAGTAACCAAAAACAAATTTTACCTTGTTGTCTATGATATTTATTTGCTTTAAATAAATTTTGACTTGCTAATCTAGTATCATTAACAGTTGAATAAATATTAGATTCTATATTATCTATTATATCACCTTGTGATAAAACTAAATTTGATAAATCATGAAACATTTCATTAATTTCAGAAACACTATTTGAAATATTTTCAACTTCTCTTTCTCTTTCTTCAACTAAATTTCTTTGATATTCTAATTCTTCTGCATTAATTGGTTCATATTCTATTATAACTTGTTGTTGTTGTTGTTGTTGTTGTTTATGTTTTTGTTCTTCATTTTCAATAATTTGTAAATTTAATTGATTTAACTTATTATCTAATTGTTTAAAAAAAGATTGTAAATCATTAAATTCATTTAATGAATTTTTAATATTTAAATTTAATTTATTTTTAATATAAATTTCATTTTTATTTAAATTAATTGATAAATCATTATTTAAATAATTTGAATTAATTGATAATAATTTAAATTTATTTAATAATTTATTAATAATTTCAATTGAATTAGATTTAAATTTTTCAAATTTTAAACCATAATTATCATTTTTATTAATTGATTCATTTAAATAATTTAAATTTTTTTTTAAATTATTTAATAAATTATTAATTTCTAATAAATTATTTGATATTTCATTATTAATTTGATCGAATTCAGGTGTGTCTCTATAACGTGGTTGATCTTCTAGTTCTGAAGCATCATCGAATGGATTTGGCATGTTTATTAGTATTGTTGATTTAGAAGAAAAGAAGACACCTAGTATAAAATCTGTCTTTATTGTTTTTTTGCCTCTTTAAAAAAAAAATGTGATATCGTGTGGCTGGTGTGTGCGTGGCTGGTAGGCTGGTAATGTGGCACAGTATTTTTTTCAGAGATTTAACAACAAGTTAATCAACTTCCCTGTTTTTGCCAACCTGCTTAGAACCCCTTGATCAGTTGATAGATGGAGCTACAACCAGTTACAATAACAGCATCCTCCCCATAACTCCCCCATCTGCCTCTATCCCCATTTCCCATGAATTTCCCATTTCCCAGCAAACGCCCATTGAACATTGACGGGAGCGGGCAGACGAGATTTCACTAGGGACTGGTACTACTGCTAACTACACCTTCTTTAACAAGTCCCAACACTACAGCTGTTATATAAATGTTACTGTTTCCACAATGACAGAGTTTTCCATCTTGGCTTGTTTTCCCCTTTTTCTTCATCAACATAACATCAATATTTGATCAATTACAATTACAATTAATTACAATTAATTAACAAAAAATGAAATATTCTTACATATTACCAGCTTTATCCTTATTAGGTTCAGCTTTAGCTGACTGGGATCCAAACACTGATGGTGCAAACTACTATACTTTAACTGAAACTGGTGCTGCTATAGGTTCAACTGATGCAACTGGTACTTATGGTATTGTTTTAGAAACTTTAGATTCAAGTAAAAAAATGATGAAAAGAAGTACAAATAATAATAAGAAATTATCAGCAAAGAAATTTGCTGCTAAATTAGCTGCTGCTAAAAAATCAAGAAAAGCTTCATCAAAACCTGGTAGAGCTGAAAGATCTGCTAAAAAAGCAAAAGCTGCTGCTAAAGCTAAAAAAGCTGCTCATAGAAAAGATGTTGTTGCTTCTGAATTAACTGATGGTCAAGTTGAAGCTACTGCTTATGATACTGATAGTGGTGCTTCCATTCCAGCTGAAACTACTCTATATTATACTTATGAAGGTGTTACTTCATGTGATAGTGAAGTTATTACTTCAACTTCTTCTTCTTGTTATGATGTTACTTCAACAATTGCTTTAACTTATAATACTGAACCTTTAGTTAGTGAAATTACTGATGGTCAAATTCAATGGGCTGCTACTTATTCTGTTGTTACTCCAGGTGATGAATATTCAACTTATCAATCATGTACTGATGTTCCATTTGAAGTTACTTCAGTTGCTTGTGTTACATCAACCCCATCATCTGATTCTTTAGTTCCAAATAGTGAAGGTGATGATGGTCAAGTTTATGCTTATGCAGATGGTTCAGTTAGTGATGATGATGGTTCATTATCAACTGTTTGTTCAAGTGATGGTAGTTTAGGATTTACTTTAACTGGTGGTGTTTTAACTGATACTGAAGGTAGAATTGGTTCAATTGTTTCTAATTCTCAATTCCAATTTGATGGTCCACCACCTCAAGCTGGTACTATCTATGCTGCTGGTTGGTCATTTACTGATGATTATTTCTTAGCACTTGGTGATCAAACTACATTCTATGCTTGTCCACAAGATGATGCATTTAAGATTTATCAAGATTCTCCTTATGATAATTGTGTTGAAGCTCAATTGAAAGTTTATGAATTTGATACAAGTTGTTAGACGTACAATAATGAGCTACTTTTCTTTCTTTAAAACAATTAATTCATTTCATCTATAAATTATATTTTTATTTTTTTTTATTAATTTGCTTTTACTTGCATTTCTACTACTACTATCTATCATGTGATTTTTTTTTCTTTAATACAGAAACTATATTGTATTATTAAAACTTATTAAATTAATTGTAAACTTTGTAAATATTCTATAAACTAATCTTCCATAAATTCACATTGCCATCATCACCAGCAGTTAATAATTCATCATCATTAATCCACTTTATACAATTTAATTCATAAACTCCATGACTTAATTCATTAATTAATAATACTTCCCATTTACCTTCTTCAGTTTCTTTATAAATTACAACTTTACCATCTGAACCACAACTTGCAATTAAACCATTTTTATTCCATTCAACTGAATAAATTGGACCTTTATGAACAATTGGTAATATAGTTTCTAAATGCCATTCTTCTTCATCTTTTATCACTGATGGTAATCCATCACTTTCAATTTGTGAATTTGAATTTGAATTATTTTTCCAAATTCTAAGTTTTGAATCATCACTACAATTAACTAACCTTATCAATTGATTACTATTATTTTTTTCAAAATCACAACACCAAATTGTATCTTCACCATCAATTAAATCAGCAATACAAGTCCAATCATCATGATCATAATCATCTTGTTTAAAAACTTTACATGAATTATCATAAGAACAACTAACTAATAAATTTAAATTTGGATGCCATTTAATGAATTTAATATCTTGTTCATGATCTTGTAACACATTAATACATTCAAATTCTTCATTTGATTCATCAGATTCCCAAATCCAAATCGATTTATCTCTTGAACATGTAGCTAAATATAATCCATCAAATGACCAATCAATACATTTAATTTCATTTTCATGACCTTCAATAATTGCCATTAATTCCCATTCATTATCAATTGTATAATCATTACCCCAAATCGATACAGTTGAATCAAAGGATCCTATTGCTAATGATGGGAATTCACCAGATGGTTTGAATGAAACTGATCTTAATGTTTTGCTATGTGTATTATCATCTAATGTTGTGATTAATTGTTTTGTGTTCAAGTTGTATAATCTACAGGTCTTGTCAGACGAAACAGAAGCCATTAACGGGAGTTTGTTGTGGATGGCCACTGACCAGCATTTATCTGTGTGACCTGTGAATGTGTGTTGTAACTGTAATTTTGGCATTTTTGTTGTTAAACAGGAAAAGTTAAGAAAACTAGGAATCAAAAAAATCAAAAAAATCAAAAAATCAAAAAAAACGAGTGAGATTTAAACAGTTTTTTTATTACTGGAAAACCACTAAAATCACAAAATACACGGAATATCCTACAAATGTCTCTAAGAATAAGGTCCATAGCTGGTTCTGCTAGATCCATAAGACTAGGCTACTTGTTCACTCAAAAAAGGTTCAACTCGTCGTCTTCAAAAGATGTGGAGAACAATAACAATAACAATAACAACAATTTACCAACAAATAAAAACAACAACAATAATAATAAAGATAATTTAATTGAAAATTTTAATCCAGATAAATCTTCAAAAGTTGGAATACCAAAAGGTTCAATTCCATCTATTGATCCTGAATTAATTTCTTATTTAAAAAAAAATAAATATAAATATGATCCAACTTTAAATACAAAAGAAATTAATTATGAATTTCAAAAACCAAAATCAATTAATGAATTAAAAGTTGAAAAGATTAAATCTAAATATACTCAAAAATCAACTTTTAGAAAATTATTACCTTCTTTAATCGTTGCTGGAATAGCTACTTGGGGTATTTTCACTTATACTTATATAACTAATAATAATAATGATGAAATTGATAATGATACTTCATTATTAAGAACTGATAAATTCTTACCTTATATTATATCTTTTAAATATCAAATTGATAATGATCATTATTTAATTGAATTAACTAGAAAAAATAGACATACTAAATTAATTAATAATGAAAGATTATTTAATGGTAATAAAATTTGGTCAATTGAAATTATGCAACCTGATATTAATATAGTTAGAAATTATACTCCATTACCATTATATGTTGCAGGTGTTGATCCAATTACTAAAGATCCTCATTTAAGATTAGTTTCGAAATCTGAAGAAGAAGGTAAATTTATAATTATTTTAAAAAGATATAAAGATGGTGAATTTTCAAAATGGTTAACTAATTTAAATTTATTAAATGAAGTTAAATTAAGAGGTCCAATTATTGAATTTGAATTTCCAAAACATCCTTTAGATAAATATGAAAATAGACCTCAATTATCAAATTTATTAACTAATATTAAACCTGATCCAATTTATCCTTTAAATTTACCAAAACCTGAAAATTTCGTCTTTTATGGTGCTGGTACAGGTATATTACCTTTATTACAAGTAATTTATTCAATGAATCCACCAAAAGGTTTTGTTCATTGTTATTTATCATTACATGATGAATCTAATTTAATTGATCAATTTAAAACTTTAAATTATTTTGCTGAAAAAATTGGTAGAATTAAATTTAATTATTTAATTAGTAATCAAAATAATAAATTAAATTCAAATCCAAATAAATATATTTTAAAACCAACATTACCTAATTTTACTGGAATTCAAGATTTAAAATTATCTGAAGAACAATATAAACAACAGTTATTAAAAGAAAAGAAAGAAGAAGTTAAAAGACAATTAAAAGGATTACCAACAACAACCGAGGATGATCATATACCTAAATTAAAAGAAGTTGATATAACTAAAATTAAACCAGAAAATGCATTTCAACAATTCAATATATTTAAAAGATTTAAAAAAGAT